>CABFWB010007046.1:5614-27831 GCA_902151455.1 Timema bartmani
GGGGGGGGGGGGAATAGCGGCCCCTAGCTTAGGATTATAAATCACCGTGAGACTTCCATTTGAAGAGAGGCCCCTGATTGTGCATAATAAGAGCTGTGTCAATGCTCTCTAGCTGCCACATCATCGGGAAAAAACCCATTACCACATAGATGGAGTGTTGCGACATCATTCAAGGTCATGATATATTCTTGTCTCAGCTTATCGAGCCGCCAAACTGGCACCAAGTAGGAGTCATCAGGGAAAACCCATTGTTGGGGGAGGGTTGCGACACCAAAATAGATTCATGGGCTTGTGACAGGGAGACAATGCTTAAACTCAACGCTAAATGGCCGTCGAGAGAGGTTCCTCCTGCACGCTCCTACCCTTATTAGCTATGACGACATTTTATGGGACGTCATGGGAGGAGTGCCTGATGCCATGGACTGCACGCTCCCCTACCAATCAATAAAAAAAACTGCCACAAATAAACTCCCACGCCAGTCCCAATCCTACCTAGACATACGATCCAATGGGCACACAAAAAACTAGCGGGCACACATAAAATCTAATGGGCACACATAAAAACTAATGAGCACACATAAAAACCAACGGGCACACACACAAATCAAATTGATCATTACGTCACTCAAACGAAAATAAAACCAATTTGCGCTGTGATGACGTCACAACATTGCGACATCACGGAAAAACCCAAATCGGGATCAAAGGTCAAATTAGGGCCATCAATCCCACACGCTGCTAACCAGTTTTAGTAAGATTAATATGACACTGAAATGCAATCTTTTGTAAGTAAATTCAATGAACCAGCAGCGTTATAAGATGAAATAACAGCTGCAGGTGAGGCATTCGTCCCCTTGTTATATGGTGGTAAGCTTGAAGATGGTCTAGATACGACTAGATTCAAAAAGTGCATTTAGTTAGTTGGCAAGAAACCTCCCAACTATGTACTAGTTCTCGCATCCCTTCCACCAATTTAGGCAGCATAATCTACGAGTCTATCATCAAGTTAAGGTGTGGCATGGTAATCATCTCCCGGAGGGAAAACAGGAATGGAAGGTAGAACATGAAAAATATCAACCAGTTCCAAAACTCTTCCCGCCAGCACCGGATTATTTGCTCCATCTTGTGAGCTGCAATTGTAAAGCTGGTTGTGAAAGGAATTGCGATTGCAGAAAAAGTGGTCTTCATTGCTTAACAATGTGTGGTGCATGTGCTGGTTAGTCTTGTACCAATAGATTGGAGATTGACGTTGACGATGACCTTGACACGATTGCATGTGTTGATGAAGGTGACTCCCATGATGAACTGGAAATCTGTGATACACAAGAGAAAAAGCGTTAATCTATCCCCAATCCAGTCAACCCAAAGTGACGACGCTTGGCTAAGTAGCTGATGACAATGACAATATCGTGATTTAATAGTGCGATCATAAACTTCATCTGCACATTAAAACTGGGTCTATAATGTAATTATAATATTAGAAATTATAGAAATTTATTATACCAATATGTCAAGTAATATTTAATTTGCATTCTTGTAAATCTAAAAATTATTCAGAATTCCTCCTTTTTAGCTACTATGAACATGGCATTCAATTATGAAGAAAATAACACGTTGCACTGTACATAAACTAGACTATTTGCACATTATTGTTTTATATATAACTAACGATAACCTTTTAACCGTACAAGATAAAGACAAATAATTTCTTTATTTTTGATCCCTGGTATTTTTCTCTTAAAATCAACGGTTTACGAGATAAATAAGAAAAATCTATTTTGTATACTTTTTTTCAAAGATGGTGGCATTTTCCCCATGGTGGATTTCAAGGGATTTTTTCCCAGAGATAAAGGAGACCCTATAACATATTTTTCAGCAAAAATTATCTTTCCAAAAATATTTCCCTCTAGCCACGCAATATGCCTATACCATAACTATTCAGTGTAATTATTACTCTCGGCTATTTGTAAAATATTTAGAATGTCTCAAACCAAAAGATCTTCATGCAAGTAAATTCATTTTTAAAGCCCTATTGGCCTGTGTAGTTATGCTTTAAAACAAAATTAAGATAACGGAAGTTAAAATACTTTTAAAAAAACTTGGTCCTATTTATAAAAATTATGATGGACAACTCTTATGGTGGTTGTTTAGCAAATAATAGCCATAAACAGTAAATTAAATGTCTAAATTTATCATTTTTTTTACTTTTATCACCACGGCTCCCAATACCATATTTTTCAAATGATTAATTTTAGTGTGGAGACTATACTTGATTTTATTCATTACAGAGACAGTAAAACAAACTCATAGACAAAACACTATAAAAAATCAATCTGGTTGCCATTGAAACACATCTTTTATAAGTGGCCACCAGGTAGCTCTAGGTGTAGTTTGGTGTCTGAAAAGTTGTAGGCCTATGCACCCTATATATTTTAGGGTTACAGAAACGTGTTTGACTAAAGTGTGCAGTAAAGTGCACAAGGGCGTATTGAGCAGACTATTTGGATACAGCCATGGTGATACCAGTAAGAGACATAATTCGTCCTACATCGATGACTAACAATCATCTGGTCGCCAAGAAATCCCGAGAAGGGGCCACACTTTGGCATTTACACATTTATTAAAATGTACACTGTTGCAGAAACAATTCTCCAAAGAGCCTAAATGAAATAATATACACTGTTGCAGAAATATTGAGAAAAGAGGAGCATCTCGTTGCTCTAAAGAGAATAACAATCAATTCTACAAGAAAATATAAATATTGGCTTATATCTCAGAAACTATTGATTTAAAAAAAATCTATTTCAAACGAAATAGTGTTGTATTTAATATTACTTCAACTTAACAATGATTAATTATTTCATATATCAAATAGTTGAGCTTATGATCAAAAGTGAACATTTCTGCTCAAGTAAAGTAGGTACCCTTCAAGTCATTTTCATGGTAATGTTAAACAATGCCTAGATACAAAATTTAATAAAAGTTATTGTATTGGATTTTGAGAAAATCGATTATATCTCTTTTTACCCCTCAGTAAACTACCCTTAATTTTAGGGTTAGATATCTAAATCCAAAAAGCACCCAGGGGAACCTACGGAAAACTTAGCCTGAACAGTAAAATGGTTTCGGCTCTAGTCCAAGATACAGACAAGCAAAGAAACAAAAATGGCATCTCGAAAACAACTTTTTTGGTTTCAAGGGGTCATGGAACGTTGACATTAATCTAAATTTTAAGTTCTATTTTGTTGACGATCACATTAAGGGTCGAGAGAAAGTGATAATAGCTTGCACTATATTTAGATTTATATAAAATTAAACAATCCGCACAATGTATATATTAGGTCCCATATACTAACTTGGCCATCAATAAATTGTGTATATGGCTGGTAACAAATAATTATTCTTGTAATAAAATTATGCACTCTCATATCCTACATTTCTATCTTTTATAGTTGGTTACTGATAATTAAGCTTGCTCTTTTGACACTACTCTCATTTCTGCCAGTTGTGTAAAGTACGCATGCAATCTCCAGAGAAATGAGTGAATCGTGTCATTGTGTAGAGAGCGTCCAGGGTATATCAGACTAACCAAGCCACGAAATGTAGGCCTACCAATATCTATCAGATTTTACAGAAATACTCCCCTGTCTCTCACAACGCCTCTACCCTTGTATTAAATATAAAACTATCAACTGATGTATCTAGGCTGTTGAACTATACCTTGCTCGGGGCAGGGACAATCTTTGAAGCCTTTGGGAGCAACAGCTTTCACTTTTCAAGCTAGAAGATTCATCACTGGATCTTCTACAAACATAACAAAAAATGTGTTAATTAAAGTAGAATTATGCCAACCAAGCTAAATAAATAAATCTGGCATTGCATTTTATTTCTGTTTTGCTATATTAAATTGTTATAATAATGTTTAAGGTGGAGTGGTAGTGTAAAGAAGCGAGAAAAGAGCAGGTGTTTTGAAGTTCTTATAGCAAAACATAATTTTGCCTTTGGACAAAATAAATAAAATGTTTCCAGTAAAAATATAGTGATATTTTCTTCACATGGTGATATCAACAATTGTTTAATATATGTTAAGGGTGTCCTGGAATTTAATGACAAACTCTCTTCGTTTAAAATTTCTTCATCTAATGCTACTATGCTCATGACAGATATTCAACAACTGTTGATATCATCATGTGAAGAAATATAAACTCTATGTTTCTATTGAAGCAATATATTATTTATTTTAGTAAAAAATAAAGTTTTGCTATACAAATTACAAAAATGCTGCCTTTAGCTCGCGTTTTCTGCACGCCCGCCTTAACTCTTGTGAGAAAAGAGTTTAGATGCCAGAATACTTATTACATACTTTTTAACATGAACCAAAATAGATTGAATATACAACTACAGGATGGAGCAATTAAAGTGAATCGGTTTTAGGTTGGCAATACTAGTTCACGAAGTGAGTGAGTATAGTGAAAGGACTTGTGTGTCCTTGGATTCGGTGCAACAACGCGTATTTGCTATGGAGCAGTTTATAAAAACAAACTTCTTTGTTGAAGTTCAACGCGTATTTAGGCGAAAGTTTGGTGACGAGCGTGGCCGGGGACCAGCGCCATCATGCAAATAAATTGATTTGTGGGTAAGTCAGTGCATCAGTGCAAAATAAACCACAACAACTTTTAAAACCCGTCAGAACACGTGTAAACGTGGAGTGCATGAGAGTGGCCTTGTCGTTCAGCACGGTGACACGCCTGTCTCGCGCCCGGCCCACCCATACAGAACTGAGCCAACATGACAAAAATGTCCGGTTGCAATGTTGTTAGAATTTAATGGGCATAACAAATCAGGATATGGGGTCTCTTAACTCTATTATAATGACTGATAAGACTAATTTATATCTGAAAGGTTTTGTTAATGAACAATATATCATACACTAAGCTGCCTAAAATTCACAATAAATTCACGAAATACCAGTTTAAAGCTTGTTGTTGGGTGTGTTGTTGGCACAATGTGTGCCATAGGGCGGTATTTCTTGAAAATGCTGTTAATTGTTGTATTGTTAGCACATTGTGTGGCATAGGGCGGTATTTCTTGAAAAATGCTGTTAATTGTTGTATTGTTAGCACAATGTGTGGCATAGGGCGGTATTTCTTGAAAATGCTGTTGACCTAATAACAACCCTCAACTCAGAACGGTAAGCAGAAATGTTAATAAAATTCCTTGTTCCTGAGTCACGTCAGGGTCAGTATCAGCCTGAAATTATTTGGGTTTACAAAATTGAGCCACTGCGTCATAGAATGGAAACATTGCACAGTTTCTTCACAGGATCCGTCATTTTCTGGTTTGGTGGCGTTCAATGGCTTCCTCACTCAACGGATTAGACAGTTTCGATTTTTTTCTTATGGGGGTATTTGAAACAGAATGTGTTTTCTCATCGACTCAAAAATATTGAAGACTAAAAGTCGAAAACTCGCCAAGAGGCTGGTGTCATTTCACCAGATCTGCTTTGCATGCACGTATACAGCTTTCACCAGCGATTGTAGCAGTGGATTGCAAATAACGGTGCACATTTGGATGACAATATTTTTAAACAGTAAATTATAACATTTGTTTCCAAAGCTTTAAGAAAATCTGTAAGCCTATATTTCTATATTTCACTACAGATTTTGTCAATTTTTTGTTTTCTATTTCATTTTGAAAATGGTTCGCTTTAAATGCTCTATCCTGTATGAATGATTGTTAACTCTATCTCAAATAAATTGTTTATACTCTCAGGGCTACTGTGGATTCTCACTTCCAACAAACAAATAAAACAGAAACAATTAAATTATCTATAAAAGAGGCAGGCTATAGTGACAATTCCGAAGGTAATAACTGTAGCTCCTATGAAATAAGAAAATCCTTTCTATACTAATCTGCTATATATACTTAGTTAGGCTTTTATAAAGAGAAAGTGATTTTTTGTATTTTTTAATTTATTTAGGTTGCATAATTTAAACACACTTAAAATTATGATTATTATATTGTCCGTGTTGATTCTTAATAATAGTATTAGCCCTTTGCTTAGTACTGTAATCATAAGGGTATTTTTTTTCATTTGTGTATATTATATTGTATTTGTATATAGACTTGTATTTGTAGTAATATTATCAATTACTGTGTCCCTGTCTCAAACCGGTCTATATTTAATTTATATGCACTAAGTCAGAAATTCACACTTGTTCAGTGGAAGGCTGCTTAGGATCTTCGAAGATAGATCCTGGCTTGGCGTTTTTCCGATACCAACTGACTTCTTAAGGTAATATTATTTTTGTATAACCCTAGTTAAGTCTAGTACAGCTAATAATTTAGCTCATTTGCTTGCACAATTAGCCTAGAGAATCCTCCAAGTAGCTCAGGATAGGTGGCCCAACACCTGTTACACCTTCTTTTAAAATATATATTAACATTTTGAACAGACCATACTGGGAATATTAGGCATAAAGGGCAGATTTTTTTTTTCAACTCTATGTCAGAGAAATGGGGCTATGGTTGTATGGATCCTTACAGGATTTTTTTTCTGTCAAATTATGATAAATCCAATGTTTTCCAGCACTTAAACACAAATAAACAGAAGCAAATTTACAATAGTAACAAAATAAATTATGCCAAAATATTCAAATTTATAAAAATTATAAACTCAGCTAATTCAGCCGATAGTCTTCCGCTATTTTACGTATGTACTCACAAAACAACTTGATAATTTGTAACATCAAAACCATAATAAGATGATAAACTTATGTATTGGCAAACAAACATTTTCCAAAAAAGAGTTCCTTGTGTTAGATCGCAACACATCTTTACTGTGCATGACCAGATGTTTTGAATTAAAATAAACCAATTCGAACTTAACCTAACATTTCTAAGCTTTCATGTGTGAGTAAAAATAAATAGTATAGAACTCCGCACGGACTTTCTCGCTCTATTGTTTAAAAATGGAGATACTTACTCAAAACTCGTAATATATGTGAAACGTAATAATATACACTAGCAAACCCAAGCACCATACCTATCAAAACATTTTTTGAGTCCTGGTATTAAATTTTATAATTTTATTTTTAAAGAACTAATGTCCTCATTAATATGTTTGCACCGATAAAAAAAGATCAATATTGGGTCCACAAGGGTCAACACTTCGTATTAAAATTTCGAATTCCAGTTAAAATTTTCGACATTTCATTAGGTCTTGCACATCTTCATGTCATCGCATTGTTATTAAATTCCTCATTTATAAATTTTGACCAATAAAAAATGTAAATATTGCTTATTGGGTTTAAAATGGAGATAGATCATTGTTTTAAAAACATTTCTCCTAAGAGGTTTAAGGAAAAATAACATAAACTTTTTGAGAGGTTTACTTAGACTATATTTAATTACTCTATGGCATTGGAGAATTATTGCGTTAAAAATTAAGTAGTATCTATTTACAACTAAAGCTCACAAAATTGTATTAATATATTTGCCAATATCTCAGAAACTGTTGGTTTTATAAAAATACAATTTCAAATAAAAGTTTTTTATTTTTAATAGTACTACAATTTTGCAATATAAGTTATTTATTATTTCAAATAGTTGCGGAGATACGGAAATTTCCGCTTCTGTAAAGTACCCTAAAAGTCATTTTTATGGGAAAATGAAAATAGCACAGATTATTTATAATCTTAATCAACGCCTAGATACGAAATTTAAACAAAATCGTTAGAGCCGATTTTGAGAAAATCGATTTTTTCTCTTTTCACCCTTTATTAATCTACTCTTAATTTTAAGTTTAAACAAACAGACACCAAAGCAAAGACCACTTTTTAAGGTTCCGGGGGTCATGAGACGTCGACATCCATCAACATTTCAAGTTAGATTTTTTTAAAGGTCTCAATACTTTACCTTTTGTGTTGGAAAAGTTAAAAAATATAAATATTTGCGTATAGCTCGAAAGCTATTTGTTTTATAAAATTATGCTTCGAATAAAATATTTGTAGTATAAATAGATCTACATATTTGTAACGATAAATAATTTCATATCTCAAATAGTTTTGGAGATATGATAGAAAATAATAATTTATGTATCAGATCGGAGCCCTTAAAGTCATTTTACCGAAATATTAAGAGTAGCCATTTTGTTTGAAATAATTAGAAATGAAATTTGATCAAAATCGTTAGAGCCTATTTTGATAAAATCAACTTTTTCTCTTTTGCCCTTCAATAAACTACCATTAATTTTAGGGTTAGATATCCAATTCCAAAAATACCTATGAAAACCCTAGATACCAAGTTTTAGCCTGATCGGTATAATAGTTTAGGCTCTAGTTGGAGGTACAGACAGACAGACAGACGGAAATTCAAAAATCACTTTTTCGGATTCAGGAAGTCAATGAAATGTCAAGATTCATCAAAATTTCGAGTTAGGTTTTTTTTACGATCACAATACTTTCTCTACCTTTAAGATAGCGAGAAAGTAAAAATCTAACTTTAGTTTGGAGGGTTGGGGACCAACTGCGACCGATCAACTGACGGTAGGTACGAATTGCAACCCACCATCCAAGGGACTTTGTAACATGTGTGACGCCCAACTTAACCTAACCTAGCCTAACTTCACCTACATATTTAATAACTACATATTTTTAATTTATACGTGTTAAAATAACATAAATAATATGTAAAAATATAATTACGGGACGCAAATACATAAAAGCTTTTAATGGTAGGACAGAATTTACATCAAAATATGCAAACGGGCCGAAATTTACCATAAGCTTTAGAGGGATCACTACAAACAACAATAAATTCCTGATTTTATTTTATCTTAAAATGAGACTCCGGGAAAGAGGTGAAAAGATGAGTAGAGGGGGGGGGATATAAAGAGAAAAGAATGTAAGAAAAGGTATACAATTTAAATATGCTAGGAATGTAGAAGGATTACACAAAATAGATAAACAAGAACTATATATTTTAAATTACTAAGTGACTGCTTGTGAAATGAGGAGTTTCAAAATTATTTAAAAAAAAACAAAAAACTACTTATCAGTGTGGCAGAAGATTTAAATTTGTGAGGTAGGTATAAAGTTCCCTCTCCACGGCCATAAAGAACCGGACCTTTTTAAATTTCAAAATGAAGGACTGGAAAGGTGGAAAGTTTGGGGTTCTTTAAATTTTTTATATTCATATGAGAATACTTTTTGGTTTGGTAGAAAATCTAAATTAAATATGTATATAGAAGAACCTTCTTTGTTAGCACGTATAGAGGCAATAGTTTTTACCTTTTTATTTCTCTTGCGAGCACGGCTTGGTGGAGGTTTTTCTTAGCCATTTCCAAATATATAAGTATTCGTAAGCGTTGGTGTGGAATGGATGCTATCTTGTTTCTAAGTCAGAATTGCTAAGTTAATAACAATTTATTCACCTAAAAGAAATCGCTCATAAGTGCGTAAGTAAGAAAGGTAGTTTTCTAAAATTGGGTTGCTATATTTTTTCTTAGACCGGCTGGGTAACGTGATCTAAACTTACTGACGATCTACTACGGGTGGATAAGTACTTTAAATTTGCAACACTAACAATAAAATTATAGCACTAACCAACATTAACAAACCACAAACGAAGGGAGTTAAAAAAAACTGTTATTTCTTAGGTCGGGTGGATAACTTCATACAAACTTATCCCCTATAATAAATCGTAAAAAGCGCCTTACAATTTTAAAACTAAAGATGAAAATCTAACACTATTCATAACCAGCAATACAGTAACGCCAGTGGCCCAGGAAGCTTTTATTTGGGGGGGAAGGGGGGGGGTAAAAATAATCATGTGCCTTTATAGGGGATAACATTTTTGAGATTTATAAAAGACCAGGGAAATGTAATACAGCTATCCCTCGCACTACGCGAGTGATTGGTTCCGATAAATTTTAATAAATTTATCTAATTAATACAACGCTACAGGTACACATACTGTTAATCTTCAATCGCATGATAAATTAACTGGATCTGGTAAATCTGAATTATCACTTTCTTGCTCTCTTAAAGGCCCTTGGACTGTAGGCTCTTGCCCTCTTGAAGGCCCTGCTATGATAAGCTCTTGCTCCCTTGAAGTACCTTGGACTATAAGCTCTTGCTCTTGGAAGGCCCAGCTGGGATAGTAAGCTCCTGCCCGCTCTATTGAAGACTCTTGCCTGACAGCTCTTGCTGTCGTGAATGTCCTGGGTCGTTAAACTGAAGATTTTCAACTTTTTTGGTGAAATGGTCAAGACTCAGCTGACGGGCAGCATTCTTCCTCTCTCTATAGAGTCCTTTGTAGCAAGCCAAATAACTCAATCTCTCTGGCAACTTTGGCGCTTCTATCTATGTTAGGGTCATTCTCTTCCATGATTCTAATTGCACTGTCAATGTGCTTTAAAAATTCAGCAGTTTGTTTTGTTGAAGTTGTTTGATAAGCTCAACAACATAGGGCTCTTCCTATTCAGCCTTTATGCCATTCTCCATTTCAATATCTTCAATGGCGAGCTATATTGAGTGGGATTGGAGCAATTCATCGACATTTGCCTGGTTTACGTCTTCAAATCCAACATCCTGCTATGTCAACGATGTTAACATGTCATGTCTTGAATTGGAAAGATCGTATTCAGGATCAAAATCATTAGAATCAGAAGCTTCAGGCCAAACATTTTTCCAAACTCCCTTCATACAGGACTGTTTAACTTGTGCCCATGCATCTCCAATGTTATCAATACCACCCCCTTAACACCAAACTGTACAGTAAATATCATTGTCCTCACTGGAATGTGCGTGCACAAGGTCACTCCATCACCGCACAAGGTGACTGCTAACCATGCTGACCATGCATTATTTTTATTATTTATTAATCGCATTATGGCGAAAACGCGTAAAGGGATATCACATATAACGAGGGATATCTGTATTAACGGTCCCATTGTGCATTTTCTCATTTGTTTTAAGCATGCCAAACATTAGAATTAATATACACAAAACAAATTAAGAAAAATTATATCTGATGTGGCTTAGCTAAAAATTATGAAACACTGAAAATTAAAATAGGTTTCCATACACCTATGCCCTATATTCGCTACAAGCTATAAAACCACTAATTAATTTTGCAATTTTAAAGTTTGTTGGGCCTCTCAGGATATGCATTCAGCAGATAAAGGTTGTGCTGAGATTACGTCATCGGACGCCCCATAAACCTCCGCGAGAGCACATGGCCGGCTCGAGGAGGGTTTTCTCCCAAGGGAAGAAGTAGTTCGCGTGGGGATCTAACATGGTGTATAGGGGGTCAGTGTTTTTTCGTGAACTGGAGAGGGTGAACCGACATCCCCCCTCCCCAGACTGGTGGTGTGTTCTGAAAGAAAGTTGTACAATAAAAATGTAACTGTGTAATATAGTGAAATAAAATTATGCCTTACAACATTTAGTTTGTACAAAAATAGTAGCAGAGCGTGGTTCACGAAATTGTATCAGGGCGAAAATTATGAATTTATTTATTCATCGCGCAAGCGCAAAATTTATAAGGTCAGAATAATTTTCAACCCGGAACGAGCACGCCATACTCAAAGTGAGCTATGGGCGCATCATCAATAAACAAGCACACCACAGTGGATTCGTGAGCCACAAACGGACTGTACCAGAGTAAACTGGCGCACCTCAATCCCAAACTAAACGTATCTCAGTGTCGGGCCGGGCTTCGAGAGTGAAAGTTTTGATATTATCGTTCCCCAACGTAAAGTGCAACGAAAACACGTGGAAACTCCAATCACCTCGATCGAGCCGACTGAAAGATAAGTAAAAATAAAACTAAGTTTTTGTGTAAGTTAAGAAATATTACACCTGCTCTTATGATGGGCGTCTAAGGAAAGTAGTCAATTCTAGAATGTTACCCGAACTATAACATTTCTTTAAGGAATGATAATTGTGAATCAGGTTTAAATCAATATTAAATATGAACTTTTGCAAATCGTTACTCGAGCACCGGGGTGTAAGTAATTACACTCTAGATTCGCGTGTGTTCTTACGAAATTATAACTCTAGCTTAATGAGACTATTAGATCATTAATATATGTTTTAGTTTAACTCATTCAGTTAAAATAAAATAAATAAAATAAAATAACTCTCCCTCTAAAGGAATCAAACGTTATAAACAATAAACAAACTCACGTCACATATAATTGTACTTTTGGACCAATTAAAGTGTTTACTTTTGTTAAACGAACTATAGACAAATATAGTTTTTTAAAAAGAAGTTATTGAATCATAAGACGAACTTAAAAGTGTCTTCTATTTTACAAACATACGATTAACGAACGTGTTAACATGCAAATAAATTAAGACCTGCTTTAGATAATTCGAAGCTAAAATATTACTATTTTAATATTAATTATAATTCTTGTAGTATATAAGAATTAAGATTTATAAATGTTATGTGTTTAGTACTTGTTATTATAAGCCTGTTGATTCAAACAAGTCAAATGAAATACCGAAGCTTAATTAAACATAAATAGTTTCTTTAGCTAATGGTGAACTATTATTCCTATCTAAATTTAAACTAAAAGACTACATTAAATATTCAATTCTAAATCTTAACAATATGATATTATATTTAAAGTATTGTCATACGATACTTATCCGCCTAATTCATATATAGTATATTCGTATATATTAGTTTTCTTTAACTTATATTTAATCTGAATTTTGTTTGAAATTAATATTTCTGATTGAGCACAGTGTTAAAAAGCAACCTTTGTGCACTAGGTTGAAAAGGTTACCAATTAAAAATTATTTTGTGAGGCTATCGTGGCGGAACTATAGAATGAATAGGCTGACTTTTTGAGGTTTAATTTATTTTTCAAAATTTCTCCGTTCTACACCGGTCCAAGCGGGAACACTTTACTGGGAGTTGAAACATATATATTTTATCTTATGTAAGTTACCTGTACAATCCCATTAAATATTATACGTAATTTCTGTTAGAAGTTAGTGGAGGTAGTAAATTATTCAATATTTCACTAAGCATGACTCAAGTCGCAATCTCGGACTTGGATAAGACAAATATTTGATTGTAGTCTACCTTTGACCCTATTAAATAATTAATTTAATTTGGTTAGCTATAATTCTTTTAGTTTTAAACGAATTCATTTCAATTGAAGCCGCCTAGCAATGAATATGTAACAAAGAAAAATTGTCATTTTTTTCATAACAATATTTGTAATCTTCAACGAATATAACACATAGCCCCTTTCAAAAGTAGTAGTTTGATACTATTTGAGTCGTCTGTATTCTCATTTAATGTTTGTAAGCTTTACTTTACGCTTCATTAGTTTGCTTTATTCATGATAAATGACTACTTCTGCATTAAGGTGAATTATCAGGATTTTTATTATTTTCTATTTTCATATCTGAGTCAAGGAGCAATCGGTAAATTTTTTTTCTAGAAGGAATTGTTAAATATGGCTTTAATGCTTTATTACAATGAATCTTTAGTTGTATAATCATTTTAAGGCTACATGACCTAGGTTCTTTACGAAGGAATAAATGTTGTTATTAATTTAAACTATAAGCTTGGATGACAAGTACGAACTTTTGTTTGAAGTATAACGTGTTGACTTCCTCCGCCCACCATTGGTCAAAAAGAGGGGAGGGGTGTCCAAGTGTTTCAATCAACTAACACTTTTTTTACAAAGGAAAAAATAGGTTTACTTGGGGAGCCTGAACACTTAGTTCATCGAAATAAAGGAAAGTTCCCAAGGAATTGTGAATACTTGTCAATCAACTCGGTGCACTCCGGGAAAGATGCTTACACTTAACCTGAATAAACGGAAACTGGGCTAACTCCCTATGTTCTTTGACCCCTGAACCAATGGTTATCTACCAAGATTAGATATCACTGCCATTTAAATTCATTTAGGGAGAAAGGATACTTCCAGCCATTCGCGCAATTACTTTTTAGTATTTTTAGGCCTCGTTTTGAAGGGACGAAATGGATACTCACAGACTACTTAAAGACGAACTATTTTATGAAATTTCGATTAGAGGCACATTACCATCGTCCTCGGTGGCCGAAATGAGGAGTCAATTAACAGACCTATTAGATCGGGAAAACGACACAGGGACCTCGCTGGTGGAGAAGGAACTTATACCTAATATTTCCTCCGAACTTCCGCACTTAACAAAAAAACTCGAAAATCTCAAAAAAGAAGTGGGAGATAACGCGCAGCTCATCTATTCTCAAAGGAGAAAAGTGTCTACTTGTTTGAAATATTTAAAAGATCGGGTGGATAGAGCATGGTCGGATGACCCTGAATGGGAAAACCAAAAGGAAAAATTTAGTAGAGACTGGAAAGACCTCTCAACAAAAGCTATAGAAAAAGTAGACAGGGGACAAAATACTGTAGAGACCCAAACGCAGGAAAAACCAACACCTTCGTCCGAACCACCTTTAGCACTTAAAAAATTAGAAGAAAAGACCCACATACCAACGACCAGTAGAATTGTCGAAACGTACCCCTTCCAAGCTACAAGAGGATTACCTACCGGGAGGATCTAACGCTCCGGGGGGAAAGATGAGAATAGACACTGACTTAAAGGACCCACCCGAGATCGCACGAAAGGAAATTGACCGAAGTTGTTTCCAAAGTGAAGATACTCCGAGATTAAGACGAGACCTTTTAAACATATTAAAACTGGTGCGCGACTGGAAGATTATATTTTCAGAACGGTCAAACCCAATGGACTTCCTAGAGAGGCTCAATGAGCTTAAAGAAACCTATCAACTTTCGCACCAAGAAACAATTGACGCACTGCCTGAACTATTCGAGGGGAAGGCCTTATTGTGGATAAGGAATCACAAAGGGGTATGGACTCGGTGGGAGGAATTTACGGAAGCATTTAAATTGAACTATTTTCAGCCCGACCATCTGGAATCCCTAGAAGACGACATTAGAACACGACGCAAAATGCCTGGAGAGTCTGTGGCAAGCTTCATTACCGACCTTCAGACATTGATAAGGAGATATGGAGGGTACACACTTCACGAGATCCTAGATAGAATATTTAAAAATCTAAGCACGGAAATAAGGGTCAACCTAGACAGATCCCAACTTAACTCAATCGCTGACTTACACAGGAGAGCAACATACTTCGAAAGCGTTCGAGGTGAAATCGACCAATATCGGACAGAGCGCAAAGGCACAAGACTCGCTGAAGGTGCCCTTAAATTCCCTATTTCGACGAACACGGACATAAACAAATTTGGAGAAATAGGTCGTTTCAAACGAAAAGTAGCTATGGCAACAAGGACCACCGACCAGCTGGAATAGAAACAGCGCAAGGGAAACCACCGAGGATATGCTTTCGATGCCAAGGACGAGACCACCTTGTCAGGGACTGTCCCGAAGAAACCGAGGATCAAAAAGAACCCTCGAGGGGAAACCCACGTAAACCAACACATTTATGTAAGCTAAAACATAACAAATTAGGACTCGAGGGAGTGTATGCAAGTGACCCCTCTCCCCCCCAACTTCTGGGCTTGAAAATCCGAACGGGGGAAATGGAGGAAAGAGCCTTGGTTGACATGGGTGCAATGAATAACGTGATGTCTAGGGAATTCCACGAAAAACTAAGGGAGAGCAACCTGATACGTCAAACGAAGATTTGCAATCTAAAGTGCGTCGTGGCTGACGGACAATCCATCCACATAGAGACCAGAGTTAAAACTTCCGTGAAGATAGATGCATTTTCATGGCCCGTGTGGTTTTACGTCACGCCCAGTCTGGTTACTGAAGCCATACTGGGGCAGGAATTCATCCAAGGAACCAGGATGAAAATCGATCCCTACAACAGAAGGGTTACGTTCCCGTATGGATCCACGCACGTAGTGCAAATGGTGACCATGAAAGATAAAACGGAGGAAATAAATGCCATAAAAAGGAAAAATAGGCTTGTGCTTAATGAACTAGCCAAAGAATACTCCGACGTCATAAACAGTAGAGTAGGGAGTACCAACGTTCTAGTTCATGATATCAAACTAATTGACTCTAACCCAATCAGATCCAAACCTTACCA
Source organism: Timema bartmani (assembly GCA_902151455.1). Classification (NCBI taxonomy): domain Eukaryota; kingdom Metazoa; phylum Arthropoda; class Insecta; order Phasmatodea; family Timematidae; genus Timema; species Timema bartmani. The sequence goes on from CABFWB010007046.1 coordinate 21,709, forward strand.
CTATGCCCCCCAAAATTTGAAGAACTGAAACAATATATACGGACCTTAGAAAGCAAGAACATTATCAAAAAGTCAAACAGCCCTTACGCCTCCCCCTCTTTTTTAGTGACGAAGGAAGGCAAGGAGAGTATATTAGTAGTGAACTACCGCAAGCTAAACAAAATGATCAAATACAAAGCTACTCCAATTCCAACAATTGAAATGGCTTTACAATACCTGGGAAAAGCGAAGCTCTACACAGTGATAGACCTTAACAAAGCATACTATCAGGTCCCACTGACAAAATAGTCCAAACAAATCACCGCCTTCATATCCCAAACGGGACTATACGAATTCAATATATTACCTTTCGGTTTAAGTACTGGAATACAAATACTTACCCGGTTGCTAAACGAAATATTTGGAGACATCCCATGCGTGTACCTATTTAATTATTTGGATGATCTTGTCGTTTACTCCAATAGTATGGAAGACCACATGATCCACGTGAGGGAAGTGCTGAACAGGTTAAGACAAGTAAAGCTGACGGTTAATCCTGACAAAGTCACTTTCACAGTCTCGGATATAGAATTTCTGGGACACATAATGTCCCACAAGGTTCTGTCCATTGACCCCAAAAGAACTAAGGCGATTCGAGAATAACCTTTACCTGATACACACCGGAAATTAACACGATTCTTGGGCATGGTGGGATTTTTTGGCAGATTCATCCCCAACATATCATCGGTCGCCTACCCGTTGTTCCAACTGAAAAAAAAGGCAAAGGCCCTAAAGTGGACGGGGAAAAGCAAAGACGCTTTCCAAAAACTGAAAGAATCACTAATTTTCCCACCCGTATTAAAACTACCAGATTTTAGCCAAAAATTTGTCCTACAAACGGATGCGTCCTCAACAAGACTAGGAGCCGTGCTAGGACAAATGACCGGGGGTAATTTTCAACCAATTGCGTACGCCAGTTGCACATTGCACAAGCATGAGGCCAACTATCTAACCTATGAACTAGAAATGATGGCAGTGATATTTGGGATAGACAAGTTTAGGTAGTATCTCGAACACGACAATTTCGAACTACATTGTGATAGCCAAGCTGTGACCTGGCTGCTTCGACATATTCGTCAATTGGGGAAAATACCTATTAGCATTCGATTTTGACGTAATCCATGAAAAAGGAGGGGAAAACATATTCACGGATGGGTTGTCACGCATGTTCGAGGAATCCAAGGAAAGAAAATAAATCACCCTAAATGATGAGGTAGAACCCGCCACATCCCTGACACTGCTAGGGCGTTTACCGGAACTGTTCACACCCATACGTGAAAGCCAACGAGACGACCCTATTTTAGGGGAAATTTACAGAAAGACGTCCAAAGGTGAGACAGTACCAGACTTCAAGATGAAGGATGGAATACTTCTGATTAAACCGTTGGCGAGGTCAAAATGGAAATTGGCAGTGCCCCCAAAGCACGTGTTCATCTTATTTAAGTATTATCATTCCAACCCAATAGGGGCTCACCTAGGAAAAGCAAAAACTATTGCGACAATTAGAACTTTTTTGGAAGGGGGTGGATCAAGAGATACGTGACCTAGTCAGTAAATATGAAACGTGTCTACGTTCGAAACCTGCCCAAAGCACGAGATATGGAGAATTGACGTCAGACGTAGCCAATTCCCGATGGAGAGACTATTTGTGGATTTCTTCGGCCCCCTGCCGAGGACTATAGAAGGCCACACCTACCTGTTTACGGCGTTAGATGCCTTTTCAAAATTCGTGTGGCTGGTTCCAGTAAGGAAGGCCTCAACTAGCGCCGCTATAAGAGCATTGGACAGGGAATTATTTAGACACTTTGGATTAACGTGTAACCTAGTGTCGGATAATGCTAGTCGATTTAGATCTCATGCTTTTCGGGATATGTGCTTCGCAAAAGGGATACGTCACTTCACCACAAGTCCCTACTATCCTAAGCCATCCCACGCGGAACGTTTTCATAAAAACTTGAGTACAGACGTTTCAGGGGTGGTTGTGGTGGTATTTTCCAGTTCCGAGTGGTGCTGACTGAAATGGAGATAGCGCTGTGACACATTTTGGTATAAAGTCCATTTAGACTTGTCGAGTTTTAAAGCAAGAATTTTTTCCATTTCCTTGTCCAGCTTGGAGACCACAAGAATGGTGGCCGATGCAACTTTTTGATGGTGTTTTTCGCAACGGTGTAATGTTACCGGGGATATCAATAACATCTTCATGTGTTCCATTATCTAATTTTGAATAATGAACCGAGGACCCCATTGATTAAAGATGTAAAATTAAGGGTAAAAATGCTCCTCCTCTCTGGATCAGTAATCTTATCTTCTTCTTTCAGCACTCTCCTCGTTCGATCAGCTTGAGCAACACCTTCTTGTGAGCAAGTAACTTTGTCCTCTGCGCATTTTTCAACAGCACCCTCCATTTTAAAGTGTTGTAGGTAAACTCATAAAGAGAGTCAATCAGTTTCTTGTCTGCCATTTACAGCAATAAAACACGTTGCTGCAGGTTCATGCAATTTATTGCACGCAAAAGAGGGGGCTTGTTTTAACACCTTGGGATTAATGGCTATGAAATTATCTGTAATTGGGAATTGTCGGTGTTTCAATAGCCTTTGAGTGGTAGGTACAAGAAGCCCCCAATATTTGTGTAGGTTATATATTGGAACCATTCATGTGGACCTTGCTTGAAATCAAGTAAAATATACCCATGGAACTCTCTTGTGGCACCTGTGTGTGACCATTGTAAAACACGTGAGTTTTCAGGACAAACCTGTCGTGCAAAGTGTTGTATCTGAGCTTTATTCCTGGGATTTTTAAACACGATATCATGTGCGTTTAAGTAAATGTTTCTTTAGCCTTCACCCTGATGGAATATATTTTGTGTAAGGTACATGACGCTAATATTTTGATGATGGCATCCCTTGGTGAAAATAACAATTTGCTGCCTTCACTCATCAGATCGTCCAAGATTATTCACCATCAATTTCTGGCAAACACTTGTAGTCTTACAGGACATGACACGTGGCCCTGACCCTTTATTTTTTTAACCCCGGTTATCATAAAACGTAATACCAGGTCATTTTTTCAAATTTAACTTCATACATTTTGTCCCAGTGACGGATAAATTTGGCTACAAAATGTGAATTTCTTCATCCGGACGGACCACTGATGATGGCCGAAAATGACTGTTTCAACTTGTCGATAATGTTAGAGACAGGGCTTATAAACTAAATAACTTAATAAATAGCATAGGAAGGGCTGTTTTGATGTGGACATTAAACACATATATATAGTTTTAGAACATTTATTTACAAGCATAATTTACACCACGAAAAGTATAAATGTTTCAGTGTGGAGGAAACAATAAACAATTTCTTTATGTATTGAAAATAGTTGCCTTGGTACTAAAATAATTTGTAAGAGTCATATGGATAAAATTCTCACTAAACATACAATAACAAAATTTGTATCTAAAATTTTTTAAATTTATGTGTAAAGCCAAACAAATATATACAAACAAAAGGTTATTTTAAGAATATGTACATCTAATATAAGTAAAGTCTCACAAGTATACACAAACAAATGGTTCCTTTAAAAATATGTACAAATATAAATCATAAAAATAATAATAAATAAAAAATTACTATATCTACATGTGATTTGAAATAATTAGGTATTTGAAGGCTTGTAATGATGGATAAATAATTTTTTTAAAATATCCCGGGTGCATAAAATAAAGCAATTAAAAACATGCATGTTTTCATGCAGAATAAAAAATGAAAAATCTCAATTCTTTGAAAAATGGTATGCCAATGGAACTGTCTAGAGTTAAAGAGAAAAGGATGAGCATTCAGCCCGGCTAAATGATATTTTAGCTGTGTTTACAGGAAATATGATACCCGAACGGCAACATATAATAATCATCAGTTATCAGTAGTTTGGTGTACACGGGCCGCTAGACTTTAGTCTGCAAAACGGTACACACAGTCACATGACCTTTTATAAAAGTTTGTGAAATACCTGTACAACAAATTATAAACTTATGAATGTTGATTGGAAGGAAAAAAATATAAGAATAATTTACAAGTTTAACAAATCAGTTTATTAATATTCGAACAAGTCAAAAGAAAGCACATAGAAATATAGGTAGAATTTATTCAACCCATCCATTTTTTTAAAATGTGAATATAAACAGTTACAATTATATAAATAGCTCGACAAAGGAGCATCAGGTGTGAAGCACCTAGGAATACCCTATAACCCACACACAAAGGCCAAAGGTGTAAATTAGAAAGCTTGTAACTCGTTAAAGTAGGATAATTACTAATATATCAAATGGGATGAAAGGCAGTAACTCTAAGACAATATAAATTAGTGGCGGTAATCAATTCTAATTACAAATTTATAACACATACTTCTACTCCAGCCTGCTGACTGAGGCTTCCACCTACCACACATAATTTCAAATATAAAGAACTAAGCCACACATTTTTAATTCCCAGTTTAAAGAGCTACAAGGACGCTAATTAACATTAGCTAGCTATCTTGAGTTAACTCCATTGAAAGTTAGACGTTACAATGTTATAAGCTTCTAGAAGAAAATCTATGAGTATATATCAACTAGTAAAAGGCGATCTACCAGGAATCTAGGCACAACAGATACTACGGTCGGTCAATTCCTAATTATTACCACCTGAGAAATCAACAGTATATTTATTCTGTTACCCTGAAAAAGGGACTATAATACTATAAAAAATAGTTATCATTTTTGACTAACATTAATGGCACCACAAGGGGGCCGTACACAACAGACAAAACTGTGTGGGCCAATACTCTTGATAAGTACCACTTCTACAGTTTGCGCACCACATTACAATACACAGTTAGACACTTCAGATACAAGAGTCAGTTACAGACACAATTAGGTCGTGAAACAAAGTAATAGATAACCTGGTATCCTCCATTATTAAATTCTATTATTTAAACTAGCCACAGCATGGTCATATAGTTTAAGGAGCCTAAACATGACCCTAATATTTGCGACTAAGCCTAACTATCATAGAAAAATAGAGAGTAAAGCCCACTATTATAAACTATGCCTTAAGGGCTTAGGGAAACAAGTCAGTTGTCCTAACATACACAACTAAGTCATATGAACATACAATAATAGAGCTCAAATCTCAAAATAGTTTATATTTTCCCTCAATACTTATGGTATACGTGTACTGCAGTGAGGAGGTGACACAGACGCCTCAACCATCGCGGTCTTCATTACGTAGTTTTAGCAGATGCTCGTGAATATGTTCCATCCGTTCCTCCGACTAGTGGTTACAATAGAATATACGTGACACCACCACCACACCACATATTAACATGCTCTGATGCACCCTGAAGGGGAGCACGAGCAAATTCCAACACGTACCGACCAATTGGTCAAACCGTGTGGTTTCGGACTCTAAAAGAGACGAATTGTCGCATTTCGCGAAGTTTATGAAACAAAGAGAGACACATTATTAATATTGGTGGAGGGAAAAAAGATTATTGGGAAACCGAATAAGGGTCTTTAGTGTTAAGTGTGGAGACACTACTCTATGGAGGGCTGAGTGAGCCTCCCAAACCACTGTCTGAAACTTCTCGCTTATCTGAGCAGGGCTTTGGGACGTTGGTGGCACCCTCCAGGTTCGATGACGTAATTCTCAAGCCCCTGGATAAGAGGATTGGTGGCACCGGGAAGTCTATGGTAGAAGGACTACGTCAGCTTCCAGAAGTGCTCCTTGATTTTAGGCATATCCAGGTCACTATGCAGATTCACATTCCGAACATACCAGGGTGCGTCCACAATGATCCTCAGACACCTGCTCTGGAACACCTGCATCCTCCTCATATACGTGTCCGCCAGGTGGCCCCAAGCATGACTCACATAGTCGAGGATCGGCCTGAGGAACTGTTTGTATAGAGTCAGGCCATTCCTTGTAGATAGGGTGCTACGCTTGTTAAGCAGTGGGCCTAGGACTCCCAGCCTTTGCCTCGCCTTGTTCAGTCTCTCGGTGCAGTGAAGTCGCCAGGTCAGCTTGGTGTACAGCGTAAGTCCCAGGTACTTAG
>CABFWB010007047.1:0-27818 GCA_902151455.1 Timema bartmani
TAATAATAATAATAATAATAATAATAATAATAATAATAAGTCGAAGCTTTATTTTATCCTCAATTTTTAAAATAAATAAATTAAGTCCTTAGCTAAAAATTTTAAATGTAAAATCCCATCATCATAACCAGCAACATATATTTCTCACTCCCTTCAACTTTATTCTTAACTTTTGGCTTTAACTGTACTTGGAATTCTGTTTACAAAGCGTGGTTGTGTCTTAAGCAAAATCTAATTAAACTCTAGGCCTAATTTATTGGCACTGTTACAACAACACGAATAAGCCTATATAAAAAAGACTATACTTTGTACTATGTACTATTTAAACCTTTCATGGCACCTTACAGTGATTTTAGAAAGGATGTCCCAGAAAATTTAGTAAAAATACATAATTTTACTATTTTCGGTCGATTTTTTTTTATAAACTTGATACTCATATGTAAGTTAGTTGGTTTTTCTCCGCTGTACAAGAAGTGTCAACTCGAAAGAATCTCCGTAAGTGTGATGAAGCACTTTCAGTCCTTTTGAACAGGAAATAGTTTCAGTCAAATGTAATAAAGAATGACTGTTTTCTTCAAAGAAAGTGACTCTTCAAAGATCGTCTTTTGTGTGTGTGTGTGTGTGTGTGTATGTCTGTCGTATTTACAAAACTTGGAATGGATGGGTGGTCACGATGATTTCCTTAGAAGAAGCCACACCTCCTTGCAATAAGGCATTCGCTCCAACTCAGGTATTCCTGGAAACAGGACAAAACCATCAGAACATTTTTATTATTGATTTTGTAGATCTTTCCCGATACTGTCTGACCGTCTCTGTAATCTAGTGATCAGAGTTTACAAATACAGATCCAGAAGTACCGGGTTCGATCCCTCCCCAGCGCTTCCAAAAAATTTCTGTGAAACAGTGGGTCTGAAACGGGATCAAACTCAGTCCTCGTGAGTACAAATGAGCTCCTTGAATAAATAGGTAGCGATTCCGGTCTAGAAAAATGAGATTAACGGCTGGAGGCCCGTTGTTCTGACAACATGACAGCCTATATCCGCAAATTATAGGGTGTCCCGTATTAGATGAGATGGAAAGTAAACCATCACATCTTAACCCTTTCTTGAAGTTGGTTTAGGCCTATATGGTGACACCTTCATCAGTTAGTAAGCGAACTAAATGTCAAGCTCATATATATATATATAGGTTTTATGATGACGAATAGAACAGGATTCGAATCTTGGGTAGGCTTAGTCAGGATATTTTCCTAAATGATTTGAACTCTTTTCCCCCCCGCAGATGCTAGTACATTTCCTCTAAATTAATCCATCCTCATCCCTACTCAATTAGTATAATTAAATACGTGTAGCCCGGGTATATGTGGAGTAACAACAAAATTTCCTGTCTTAACCTAAATGGTCTCCATTCTTTCTTCAAGCGAATGCGGGTAAATTTCCTCTAAACTCTACCTTATTCATTCCTACCCCATTAGTGTAGGTATGCGGACATTTTGGGGAGGGTTTGGGGTAAGACGGAGAACACACACACAAAAGCATATCTAGTGCTTCTGGTTTCGTCCCCAAATAAATGGTGCCTCTCCAATTTGCCCACAAGTTTTGAAGGCACCCGGCTGGCCGGAAATGGTTGATCGATGTCCTGGAGATTCCTTCTTCCCTCTTCACGTGGGAGGTATATTGTACAGATAGTAGACCTCCCTTCACATCTATCTCACACACCTCAATAACGTAATGTGCCCCACCAACCCATCATCAGCCTTTAAACCTTCAGTCAAAGCCTACCTAATAATACCTGCTCACGAGTGTAAAAGGGAGGGTTTGAATGAATGCCTCGTTCTTCTCAAAACGGTTTTAATGAACCAATGGAATTTTTTTTTTTTACCTAAGAATATTTTTGAGGGGTTGAGGAAGAAGATCTATGTAGGGTAAAGTATATCTCCAAATTGAGTGCATACAAACAAAAAATACGAAACACAAACTTTAATACACTCTAAAAGCAAATGAACACACTTTTATACAAACTAAATGTATATTTAACAAAATTTTATACAAATTTTCACAGTATACAATCTTTCACAAATTTTCTCAAATTCCGCTTCATAGTTGGGTCGCTATTTGATAAACCTTATCCGACAATTTAAGTGCTTACTAGGCATAGTTTATCTTGTTAATATGCTAACCCATATGCTAAGCTGTTGCTTATGAGGTAAAGCCTCAATTATTACAACTTTACGATGAATATTGTCTATGCTAGCAATTTAAAATTAATTTTGTTTACCTTTTAAAAAGGTATCTTTTTAGTGACAGTCTAAATATACTATTATTACTCTGTAGAGTCATAAAATAAACAAATATACATCAATTTCCGAATCTATTTAAGCACAAACTCAACCAAATTAAATACAAATTAACTTTAGATATAATTATGTCCATGCGGATATTTTCGAAAGCATTTAAACTATGCGTTCATAAATTTGAACATAATAATTTCCATAGGTAGCCTAAAATAATGCATTTATTTACCTGATGGGATTTTATGTACTCTTTAAAGTTGAATATTGAATATTGTAGTTCCACCCTTGTCCTGTTTCATCAGATTAGCTAGTATGTGTTGCTAATAGTCACCTGGATCTGAAAGCCAGGGATTCGAGTCCTATCTGAATGCATTCGTGTTTGCTTTTTACATTAGTGGCTTGTCTTAGTCTCTCAACAGGAGACTGTTAGTGCATTTACTTAGAGGTTTTCCTACTCTAATTATTTTCATGATAGTTGTGGGTGGGCACCCAACCGGATTATCCTCCTGTCTACACCAATAGAATAGGGAGGATGACGATAGAATAAAGAAGAAATGCACCATCATATGAATGGCATGAGAGTGGGAAACTGCTTTGGAAAGATCACCTCAGTACATCCGACCGAAATATGAACTATGAACTCTTTTTATCTTCGGCAAATCAGAAAAGACGAGATTGACGCCTTTGCCTACTTACTGACGTGGAAAAAAGTTGTTTAAAAATAAAAATAGCTCTATTTTGAAGTGAAGCTTGTTTATTTATTTTTTTAATCAAGAAATAAACGATGCTTTGATTATTTAAAAAGTATATATTTAAGAATGTTTGAACAGAGCGTCTATTGGAGGATGTCAAGTTTTGAATTGGTAAATTTGTTGAAGCTAGGAATATACTCATTGTTTATAATGCATGTGTGTTGTGTGTGTGTGTGTGTGTGTGTGCGTGTGTGTGTGAGCTGGTTTTTAGAACTTCCGCCCTGTGTTGTTAACATGATTGTGAACACTGGGCGATGTGGACCGAACAAATTAGAGCCTTCACAACTCACGGGGTTTACACACCATTTCCTATTCTTTGGAAAGCACACATCTTTTATAGCACGTATTGCATTGGGATAATTCATCAATTTTTTTTTACACCTAGTTTTACTACCAATCTATGATATACGAATTTAATTACACTAAGGTGGTAGAAATGAGGAAGGTATATTTTAGAGAAAAATGCACTTGCATACACGTAAATAAATAATGGCAAACTATTTGGGAAAAATTCGTCCTTAGTATACTCAATAAGGATGCGAATCGGTCAAAGGAAAACAAAATAAATTGAGACTTCACCATTTATCCACGTGCCCAATGATAGTGTCTCAATTCTACCTTCCTCATTGCTGGCCTATTAACTCAGTGTGAATATGTGAATATCCCAGACAGGTAGTAAAACGTGGTGCACAAATACGCAAACATAAAGAAGTTACAAAAAATGTAGTGGTACCAAAATTATTTTAGATGATGGCCAGAATATCAACCAAGGACCCTTTTGTCAGAGTCAATCTTTCCAATCGCTTACCCTAGAATAGAGCTAAAAGAAAATCATAATTTAAAAAAAATTCCCAACTGTATGTGACTCGTGGACCAAGCTTTGTTCATCTTAGTAATTTCACCGTTTGTCGCATCCGGCAGATCTTGTGTTTACTGGTTCTTTGATTATCCTTGTAAACACACCCTTTTGTCGCATCTGGCAGATCTTGTGTTTACATGGTTCTTTGATTATCCTTGTAAACACACCCTTTTGTCGTATTTGGCAGATCTTGTGTTTACTGGTTCTTTGATTATTCTTGTAAACACACCCTTTTGTCGCATCCGGCAGATGTTGTGTTTACTGGTTATTTGCTAACTTGCTGGTGTTTACAAAGCAATATAAAATTAAGGACTAGAGAGCACAAAACATGATTAGTTCAAGTCTCTTAACATATTTTAAATCACCATCACCACCACATGGATTAAATGTCAATCTCATTTTGTCAGACTTGATGGTAAAGGAAATATTGAGGATCGAATCCTGACCGGGTGAACTGAGAGTGTTTCTATAGATGGTTTTCAACTATCCCCTACGCAAATACAGTACAATTTATTGAAATTCTACCTTTAGTTAGTATCGTTAGTAATATTAATAATATTTAGCAGCGCGTCTTACTACACGTTCGGGTTATACGCTTAAGGACTAATTACGCTAATGGATTAGGAATTGGGAGGGTTGAACTTAGTGGAAGTGAACCCGCATTTGCGTGGAGGAAGAGTGGAAAACCAATTAGGAAAAACCACCCCCAGTTCACCCGACCGAGATTCGAACCTCGATATCCCCGTCCTCGGCGGTCGAGCTCAACACGACTAGCGCGTTAGCCAACTACGCCAACGAGGCGGGTAGTATCGTAAGTACCGCTAGTGTAGTAAAGTATGTATAGGCCAAACAGGTAGTAAGACGCCCATCTAAAGAAAATTATTTAAATTGTTTCGAATCGAGCATTGTCTCCAGTAAATAATTACGCTATCCTCCAAGGTCACCATATTTTGTTTTGTAAATGTTTTATTTTAGTTTTATAGCATCTCGTCTTACTACCCTTTTGGGCTATACGCTATTGTGTTGTAAAAATCACCTCTAATACCACTTCTATATTTAAGGGGGCAAGCATATCATTGCGTTCAACGCATGCACACGTCCAGAAATCTCACATTTTTTAATAGTTATTTGTTTTTGTTTTTAAATATGCTTCATTATAAAATGGAGGCAAACCAATTAATTGCTAAGATTTTTTTTTACGTTTTATAATTTAAAACGATTAATTAAAATTGAAATTAGCTGTTTTTCAAGGACGTTTCATGAAAAATAACGCAGTTCTGAGATCAAAATGATTGGTTATAAACATAGACCGAGCCTTACCTAAACAAACACAATCAACGTTTAACAGGATCACAACAGAACATTTTGAGATAAATTTTTTATTATTTTAGTGGTTTTGAAGCTTCAAAGATGCTATTTCCATGAGAAATACCGCAATGTGAGGATATTTCCCTTCAAGTAGGCTGTGTCCTTAAAACAGCCGAGTTATAAAAGTTGCCCTTGAAAGTAGGCAATTAACTTCTTTTTTTGCCACAGAATTGTATAAGATTAAGGTATGGTGCACCGGACTGACTTTCTCCCGCTTTTATCATAAAATAGACATTTACTACAAATTCGTAAGATTTGTGAGACGAAATAATAGGTATATTCATTGATGTAGAAACACTACACCAAAGATAATAAATGAAATAATATTAACTGTTACTTACTCTATGGCATTAGGAACTAGGAATAATGTTACAGAAACATTAAGAGAAGAGAAATATCTTCGTCCACCAAAGAGCATAAGAATTAAATTCATTTTCAAAGAACTGAATTTAAAAATAGATATATATTTGCTTAAAGCTAAGAAATTATTGGTTTTATAAAAATATATTTCAAATAAAAGATGTATATCTTTAATAGTACTACAACTTTACAATTACAAGTGATTTCGTATCTCAAATAATTGCGGAGAAATTATGAAAATTGATAATTTTCCCCTATATAAAGTACCCTCAAAATCGTTTTCATGAAAAAATGAGTGTTGTCATCTTGTTTATAATGATAAACAATGTCAAGACATAAAATTTAATCAAAATTGATAGAGCGAATATTGATAAAATCGAACTTTTCTCTTTTTGCCCTTCAGTAAACTACCCTTAAATTTAGAGTTAGATATCTAATCCCAAAAACCTCTAGAGGGGACCTAATGAAAACCCCAGACACAAAGTTTTAGCACAATCGGTAAAATTGTTTCGGCTCTAGCCTGAGGTACAGACAGACGGGCAGACAGACAGGCGGCATTGCTAAAACTACTTTTTGACGTGAATACGTCTTTAAATTTGCTACCATATGGGGGCAATCCAAAATACCTAATGATAACAAAATCGGGGGATACAGTTTGGTGTTGTAGTTTCGAATCTTTCCTCTACATCCAAAATTAAATTATACCACTGGATAGCTAGAGGATCAAAGAATTCATTACGATAAGCGAGAACAGTGACGCATCGCGCGCGGTGGAGGGGGAAGCGCCGCCATTTTGAGGTTATTTTGCTGCGTATCGAGATTAGCAATTGGTATAACTTTTGACATCGGAGAAGCTACGATGTTCGTTTAGGTTTTAATTGTCAGCTGTCATCAAATATAATTAATAAAGTTATATTGTAACACAATAATTATTTGTTTCCTTGCTTTTATCCTAAATACATAAATAAAAATATTTTATTTAAAAAATATAACCCGTTACATAAACGTATTCACGTGCAACACACGGCCGTGTCCATGACACAGCCACACCCCATTTTTGTTTGTTTTAGGGGATCATGAAACCTCGACATTTATCAAAATCTCAATTTCGATTTTTTTGGCGATCACAATACATTCTCTCCAAGGTGTTGAGAGAAGGTAAAAGTGATAACTCTACCTGTATTGCATTCCTCTATGAAGCTATTATACGCCATCCCAGACAAATGGGTAGGGTACAAGAACCAACCAGAATTGATCTTTTTATTCTTCTATTTGTATAATTTGTGGTTGTTCCGCCAATCGTTTTCCTCATAAATTTGTTTTTTGGGACATTGACGTGGGGGAATTAACCGCAGTAAGAATAAATTTTAACATTTCGAAAAAAGTAGAATTTTACCGAAGCCCACTTTTAATTTATAAAATGTTGGTGACTAATTTATAACTATTTCATGCTTTATAATTTCGTCTTCAGATAACAGTAAAAAAACACTTCAACTATAACACAGCTCCCCGTGTATAACGTAGGTTTGCGGGCCAAGAGTCTGATCCACGTTATAACGCGCTATAATAATAATAATAATAATAATAGTATTTAGCACAGTGTCTTACTACCCGTTCGGGTTATACGCTTAAGTACTAACTACGCTAATGGATTAGGAATTGGGAGGGTTGAATTTAGAAGAAGTGAACCCGCATTTGCGTGGAGGGAGAGTGGAAAACAATTTAGGAAAAACTATCCCCAGTTCACCCGACCGAGATTCGAGCTTCGATCTCCCCGTCCTCGTCGATCGAGCTCAACACGACTGGCGCGTTAGCCAACTACGCCACCGAGGCAGGTATAACGCGCTATAAACGAAGACTCAATTATTTTCTAAAATAGTGATTATCTAATACAAGCAAACTTCAGGGAGGCTGATGGATGAAACAATTAAAATTTAATACATACTGTATTTAGGTACACAGTACACACTCTATGTACAAACACGAGTTTCGAAAATTATTTACTTTTCACGTTAAAAAATACAATAAGTAACCATACAAATATTGTTGTATTGCTCGTTAAGGGGCTGTCCATATTAAGGGGGAGGTGTGAAGTAGTACTTGGCGTGACCAAGCGCGAGGACGGGTGAGGGGGGAGTCAGATAATGCGTGTCGTCACATTTCAATTAAGCGTATCGGGAAGCGTTGTGTGTTAATAAACCCGACTGCGCGCACGTATAAACAAAGAACGATCGACTCATCGACTTCGATCGTCAAGAATGGCGAACACTTACGAATACATTTCAATAAAATAGTTATATAGGCTCTATAATTGGAAAACAGTATTTTACTATAGGGGGATGATATTGGGACGTAATATTAGAAGGGGGCAATCCACTTCGGTGGCCACGTGGTCTAACGCGCTAATATCGTGTTGGATTAGACTGCCGATAATGGGGAAATCTGAGTTCGATCCCAGTAGGCTGCACTGAAATCCCTCCACGCAAATGCGGATGCACTTCCTTGAAATTAAGCCTTCCTAATTCCTACCCATTGGTGTTATTAGTACATGGCGTACAACCTGAAAATATACCAAGACACGGTGCTAAAACAAATAGAAGGAAGGTTCACAAAATTGTGACAACGTGTAACAAGCGAGGTTGAGGGGGTGAAAAAAATATATCGTGATGTACCGTAAGATGGGGCTACTTGGACACCTTTAGCACATTTGTGCAAATGATTCCTTGAATTTTTAGAATGGGGCAACTAAAAAATATGTACTGTACCGACCCGACCTTCCAGGTAACATGCCTGAAATAAAAATCGAAATACATTCAACAAGAAAGGAAAAAAATTCTTTTTTATTTTTGGTGCCCAAGTAGCCCCAGGACTTGGGTACTTTCTTACCATTTTTCACTAACAACTAACACCCGTAACAAAGGAAACATAACTGTAACGAAAAAATAAATAAATATGTGTATGTATGTATATATATATATATATATATATATATATATATATATGTATTAGTAAAAATACATATATATCACTGCGTCATAGCATGTCCAAGTAGCTCCACGGCGTTCCCATTTTACGGTAGTTTATGGACAACCCCTAAGACTGGTTCATTTGAGTGGGAAAGCCACCTGCAGTACGAGGTTTTCAGCAGCAACCTCCATATTTATCATGGAATTCCATTCAAAGGCACGGGGGTAAAGCAAGACCCGCGGTATGTCAGAATTCGCGGTATAACCGACAGCGTTACAACCGTAGAGCGGTGTGTTTAGGAGGCATTGATTATAAAACAAATAATTATTTTGGGCCCTCCTTCGTTACCAACACCATTGGAAAAAATCCCTTTTGGTGTTTTGGAATAGGTGACAATCTTTGTCAGGTGGTCACGTGGTTTGAGGCGTCAAGTTCGCAATAGTCTAGATTGCCGGTGACGATGAGATCAAGGCTTAAATCTCGGCATTGAGGGTGGTTTCCAACATAGGATTATAACTGTGGTTTTACCAATTACTCTTCATATTAATGCAGGTGCATTTATTCTAAATTCGTACCTCTTAGATATAGTTTGAAAAAATCTTTATTACTCTTAATACCATGGTTATTAACGACGTTATCTGAAGGTTAAGTTTCTTTTAATATTTAGATAAAGTGCAACATCATTAGTGTGGATAGGATAGTAAAAACCATTCCCAATGCACCCAGCCTAGATTAAACCCCAGACCTCACCCATCAACAGAAACCAAATACCATGTGAGTCTGACGTATTAGGCCACGTGGCTCCAACTGATTGTTAAGTTCAGTTAACGTTAAGTGATCTATAAATCTCAACAATAATACCCAACCCATCTATTCCAACAAATCATTAGAGCCCCCGCCTCACAAAGCCATGAGCCGCCACTGTAATTCATCCCTCGCGCGCATGCACACATCGTGTGGCTCATTCTGGGACTTGATTCACTAGGGTAAGGGAAATAGGCCTCACAGGAAACCGGCCAACACAAAAACTTATCAGAGGCAAGTATCGGCGTTGTCCGCATTTATACTCAACCAAAGCCAGGCCATTAAACAGGCTGTTATTCTGCTAAAACTAACCTGTCCTCTTCTACCGGCTGTGCTCCGTCGTATAGGGAGCCCGCAACGTCATGGTAATCACGAGGTATGGAAATAATGGCATGGCTTTATTAACACGCACTGTATGGACTGTTGTTTTTCATTGGGGGTATGCCCCTTCTAAAAACACACGTCCAAAACTTACATACTTACTTAACCTAAGACTGTATGACCAATATTACACACCCAGCTCTAGATGTTTACTTTATTATTATTATTATTATTATTATTATTATTATTATTATTATTATTATTATTATTATTATTATTATTATTATTAGCACCGCGTCTTACTACCCGTTCGGGTTATACGCACTTACGCTAATGTGCAATGGTAGGGTGATTGTGAGATGAAATGGAGGACCTACAGTTTAACGTGGAATCCGAACCACGGTGGAGGCCTGGCATTCCTCACATTCACAAGTTGTGATTAATACACGTCTTGTCAGAGGTGAAGGAAGGGTTTGGCAATCAGATAAATCTGTGCCGGGACCGAGGATTGAAACCCCGGACTCTCAGCACAGAAGTCCGACACCTTACCCCTAGACCACCAGGTCACCATTTACTTATTAAACAGTAGAACAAACTCTCGTACGACTAGTGTATATCTGTCCGACACCTTGGCTTGGATGGTAACTTGTCTGTCTACTGAGCCAAGAGTTCCGGGTTCTATCCCTGACATGGCCGAAAAATTAATCACTTATGAATTGTAGGTTCCCCCGTTAAAATTGATGAATTAACGGCCGGGAGCTGGTTGTTGTGTCTGTTCTAAATTTAAGTTATTTTATAACCAGTGTGTTTATAAAATCAGTTGATTCAGAAAGGGCACATAAAATACCACAAATAAATTAAAATTAGAAAGTAAATATTATCTTTTTCAACCTCGCCTCCCTTTGGAATCGAACAAAGGTCCTCTTTGACTTTTGATCACATAGTCATAGGGATTGGCCCGCATCTCTAAGAAAGTGCTGTAAGCCTCGCAAGGTACCTACATTTGAGGATTGGGGGTGATTTAGGTTTTTTAACAATCATATATTAATAGAATAAGTAGTTCATGAAATAGCATGCAGTCTCAGCTCATCTATACACATGGCAGGCCCTAGTTCATGAAGTAGCATGCAGTATCAGCTCATCTATACACATGGCAGGCCCTAGTTCATGAAATGGCATGCAGTCTCAGCTCATCTATACACATGGCAGGCCCTAGTTCATGAAGTAGCATGCAGTCTCAGCTCATCTATACACATGGCAGGCCCTAGTTCATGAAATGGCATGCAGTCTTAGCTCATCTATACACATGGCAGGCCCTAGTTCATTAAATGGCATGCAGTCTCAGCTCATCTATACACATGGCAGGCCCTAGTTCATGAAGTAGCATGCAGTACCAGCTCATCTATACACATGGCAGGCCCTAGTTCATGAAGTAGCATGCAGTACCAGCTCATCTATACACATGGCAGGCCCTAGTTCATTAAATGGCATGCAGTCTCAGCTCATCTATACACATGGCAGGCCCTAGTTCATGAAATGGCATGCAGTCTCAGCTCATATATACACATGGCAGGCCCTAGTTCATGAAATGGCATGCAGTCTTAGCTCATCTATACACATGGCAGACCCTAGTTCATTAAATGGCATGCAGTCTCAGCTCATCTATACACATGGCAGGCCCTAGTTCATGAAGTAACATGCAGTCTCAGCTCATCTATACACATGGCAGGCCCTAGTTCATGAAATGGCATGCAATATCAACTCATCTATACACATGGCAGGCCCTAGTTCATGAAGTAGCATGCAGTCTCAGCTCATCTATACACTTAACTACGTATAGCTATATTGTTTTGGAATTCTCGCTGACATTTTAAGCATTCATTTGCCAACGGTAGTCAACATTCCCATTCGTCTGTAAGGGGTAACTAACATTACAGGAAACTTGAAAACAGTTTCCTGTTACGTTTGTTTCGAACAGCCACTGCTATTTTCCGTGGGCTATTCACATATTTTATTATGTCAATTACCCTGGCTTATTCCCCGTTAACATAGGTAATGTTTTTATACATAATTCAATACTGACTTAATTACAAATCAGCGTACAACCCGAATGGGTTACATTAGCAAACTGAAGAGCGATCTCCTTGTCTTTCAAACAAAAGTAAAACGAAATCTCTTTGCTTTTAAAATTAGTTTGAGAGAAGTGGTATTAATTAAATTTACACTGTCATTTTGACTTGAGAGCCAATATATCAGATTGAACTGTAAGTTCACTGTCTTTCAAACAAATTAATTAAAAACTAAATATCTTTATTTTGAAAAAGCTTAATTGAAAGAGGTTTAAAATAAATTAATTTTATTAATATATTTATAATTAAATAAATATATTGGTTTGTTTCAAAATATGCATTATAATTTTAATGTATACATACTCGAACTATTTTCTGTAAGCGTAACTATTCCCAAAACAAGTGTGAACACAATGACTGTTTGAATGAACGTCGTATTCGTATATGCTACTCCGCCGGGGATTTCGTGATAGCTATCATTATTGTTTGAAAATACGTTTATCCACTGAATTAAGTTCTAAATCATCACCCGCATGTATGGGGAATTATCTGTTATAGTTTATGTAGCTGGATTAATTGGCAACTTTGACAATCTACCGTTGTGAAATTTGTCTTAAAGTTGAGATAAGATTGACCACGTGAAAACAGGAGAATGACAACGCTGTCTCCCTAGGGATGATAGTGTAGTCCGAACGGGTAATGAGACACGGAGGCGAAATATTTACTGGGGGGTGTTTAATGTCTACTTCCCGATTATATTAAATTCATTAGATTATTTTATTTTCGATCGCGAGCTAAGCTTTAGTCGTGAGGTCTGCGGTAACCTCGTGCAGGAAATGTACCCCCTTATAAGGAACCGGAGAGGATGAGACGCGGTTATTTGCAAGGTATGCGGGTGGTCCATGGACTCAGCTGGGGCCATCGACAGCCAGGGCCGCAAGTTCACCAGCAGGATGCCGGAAGTACTCTGCGTGGAAATAGATAGATATCTATTGATTGTTTGCACAATACAGTAGGTATTATGTTAGTTGGAGCTCACACACAATAGCTCGCTTTATTTATTTATTTTAAAGGCGCTTTGCGTCGTACTACAGTAAATTTACGCTAACTTTGGCTTTTCCTGCAGTTTTATGTATCACGTCTTTCTGTAGTGTATTTACGCTAACTTTGGCTTTTCTTACAGTTTTATGTATCACGTCTTTCTGTAGTATATTTACGCTAACTTTGGCTTTTCTCACAGTTTTATGTATCACGTCTTTCTGTAGTGTGTTTACGCTAACTTTGGCCATTTTTTTATAAAGATTTATTTATTTCACCGCGTTTTACTCTAGTGTTTACGCTAGCTTTGAACTCTTCTGACAGTTTTATCTTGTGCACCTCATCTTACTAGAGCCCTACCTTAGGGTTTTTATAATATTTTCTTTGTGCACAAAATCTTACTGCTCATCCGATATACACGCATTTAATTACACTAATATGGTGAAGCTGCGGAAGGTAGAATTTAGAACAAATAGTCCAGTAGGAAACCATTTAGGAAAGAAAAAAAAACCACTCTCAGTACACTCTCCCATCATCAACAAATCAGACTAGATGAGCCCGACGTTTAGTCCTCGTGTCCATTGATGCTGGGGGAAATATTGGTCAAGTGTCCTTAATACAAGAAACTTGATTAAATAGTCTTTCTTCCGAACTATTCTCATGTGTAGTTTGCAAGAATATGTGTAAATAGTTTGAATAAACTAGTTTCAATAACCTTTTCAGTGCGTATAACTTGAACAGGTAGGAAGATACAGTGCTTAAAAAAAAAGAACCTTTACAGAATAAAATTATATCCAGCCTTTGGCGTACTTTAGTTAAATTTCTTAGTATTTATATTTTGGAACTCACATTTCAATTTTTCTCAAAGTCAAACCTTGGAAAAAAATCTTCTTAAGCTGTGCCCCTACAAATCCACCTTATTAAGTATAATTTATGTGTACAACTTTTGTTAAGCTAAGCGGTGTGCTCATAATCATATAGAATAATAATTTGGAAAGTAAAGTTGGCATTGCTGACTATAAGACCAAAACAAATTAACAATCAACACATTACTCTTGCTAAACAAAACAAAGCCGCACTACGCCATTACTCATAAGTCATAACAGTTAATTTACTGAAAGCATTTATTTATTTCGTTGATAAATTATTTTGACATTTGTTAAAAAAAAATCTATGCAAATTCACATTTATAAACGAAAACATTTTGAAAAATGAGCCTACGTAGGGATTTATTTTAGTGAAAATAAATTAGCTGAGACAAGTACAAATACATATATGTATATATATATATATATAAATTACTGTACACTTAACGCTTTCTTATTAAGATAATATGAGACATAAACCACATCGCTGAGATTAAAATATATTTTTTCCCAGATTTTTTCCCACTCTCTCTCCACGCATGTGCGCGTCAATTTCCTTTCATTCCAAACTTGTTTTTAGCACCGTGTCTTACTAATTGTTCAGGTTATACCGTATACGCATATGTACTAAATTACGCTACTGAGTTAGGGATAAGGAATGTTGAATTTAGAGGAAGTGTACCCACACTTGCGTGGAGGAAGAGTGGAAAACTGTTTAGGAAAACCCACCGTCAGTACACCCGACCGGAATTATAACCCTGATCTCCCTGTCATCGGCAGTCTTGTCTATTGCGAGAGTGATGCCGGCTTAGACCGTGCAGCCACCGAAGCAGGTCAATTGGTGTAGTTTAACCAAAGTATTTAACAGGTACGAGTGAAAAGAGAGGTCGCTTGGAGAAAATATGCTTACAGTGCACCCAGACGAGATTCTAACCTTCACCTACCCTATATTTGTGAAAGTGACGCCTTATATCGTGTAACCACCGATGTGGGTAGTAATCTAACTCAAATTGAGAACAGACACCGTATTCAATTCCCCGCCCATCAATCTACCATGGAGTTAGATTGAACCTTCCCATTTCTATTGATAAGTTTTTAAGCCTTGCTATATCTGTGAACCGCATCTTTCTAACAGTCCATGGCACTAATAGACATCAATACGGTAAGAATGAGGACGTTATAGTTTAGACTTAGAGGAACTATAACCACACTTGCGTGTATATTACATGGATAAACCATTTAGACAAAACCTCTCTAATATATCTCACTGGGATTAGAACCATGACCACCGGCAATCCAATCTATAGCATGAGTGAATCCTTGGACCATTCGACCAAAGGGTGTTCTAGTGACTAGTCTTAAGGTGGGGTGCTAGTGAGCTCCAGTTTAATGTATTAATTTTGCAGTTTTTATAGCATAAACATTTATTTGGCCAAAATAAATCAAATATTTCTTCTATAGAAACATAGAGTTTAGCTTTCTGCACATGCTAATCTCAAGAGTTCTTGAATATCTCTCATGAGCATAGCGGCATTTGGTGACAAACTTTTTAAATAAAGAGAAAAAGTTGTCATTAAATTCCAGGACACCTTTGACAGATATTAAAGAACTGTTGAGATTAGCATGTGCGGAAAACTAAACTCTATGTTTCTATAGAAGAAATATTTTATTTATTTTGGCCAAATAAATGTTTATGCTATAAAAACTTCGAAAATACTGCCCTACACTCACGCTCACTAGCACCCCATCTTAAAACTCTAAGTTCAGTCGTCAGACGTCCTGCCGACTCATCTGATATGTCGTACACTTGTACTGCCCTACCAAGGTTGACCAGAGAGACCTAGGAAGGGTAAGTTGTTAGAATGTTACATAGTTGTCGTGGAATAAGTGTTTTTTCAGTAGGTAAGGGACAGGGTAGGTGTTATTTTAGGGGCTGTGGGGAGCGAAGTCGACCACCCACGAGAGACATAGCAAGGCTAAGGTAAAGTTAGGCGGGATTCCCTACCATTGTGGACACAGGCACTCGTTACAAAAACTACTCTACGCTCTAGAATGAGATGGTCCCATCTGCTCTTTCCTTAAGGTTCAGATTTATATGCTGGAGTACTGGTTTGATGAACCTAACTGTTACAGTTAAGTGGCACGATGTTATTGTAAGGTTGGTAGTGGGATGTTTGCACAGACCGTCATTGTGTTGGGATAACAAGGCACTATTCGTGACCCTATCAGGTCACGTTTTTTTCCAAAAGTTAATTTTATTAGGACGTTTTGGTACCTGTGTACTTTCTATTAGCGACTCACAGCTATCCTCATTTAAATGAACAGGTCAATTATTTATATATTTAAGTAAATACCCCAGCATTTAGGTTAAGAGATGATGGAATAAATACAACCATTGTAGGCTTATATCTCAGTACTATATTTTAAATTGCATTTCGTAATAATTTATCACTAATATAGTTTTGTTTATGAAATGTGGTTTCCTTATATTATCTAACCCAACATCATGGACTGTTTTTAATACTATTTGCAGATATGTCTTCATAATATTTAAATCATCCCCGGTTTCAAATAAATTCGTTGTTAAGAAAGTCATATTCTTAAATCAAATAGGCCTACTAAACCAATATTACTTTATAAAAATATAAAGTTATTTTAGTAAAAAATATCCAAGGCATATAATTCATAATACTCCAGTTGTAATCTTACAGCTTTCCTTAGTACGCCCCTATCCCTCTCCTCCCGCCCCCTAAAAGGGTATTGGTGAAAACGCTGTCCATGTTTGTCACTAAATAGACCAAGATTTTGTGGAGAGAAACTCAAATGTTGGCTTGGAAAATAATGTTTAGTGGAATGTTGCACCGCATTGTTTCACGTGTCTAAAGGAGATTTCCCACGATTTCCTGATAGTTGTCTGCTTTGATGTCTCCCAAAAAATTGCTGCAGATATATTTGAATGCTGTCCAAACTCCTAGTTTGACTTCATTCAGAATAGAGTCAAAAGTTTTATTTGTGGCAAGCTTCCTTTTCTGTGGACCAACAAAAATACCTTCTTTATCTTCACCCAGTGGCGTAACTAGGGTTGGTGTCTGGCACCCAATGCAATAACTCATGGTGTCATGGACCTCTTCCCGTACTAGACCCCACAGAATTATTAGTAAGTTTTTTTTGTACTAATGTTACTCGTAAATCGTAATTCCCGTATATCACTGAAAGTAATGGTAATAAACAACTTGCGAAATTACAATTACACCTTTAAATTATGTCATTTGCATAGCCGAAATAATGTTTACATTTACCTAGTTTCATGTGGTTAAAGTGAAAGTTCGGTAGGAAAACCATAGAATTCGAAGTAAAAACGTTTAAGAACTACATCAAATAATTTTCATTTTAACTCTTTAAACTTTACCGTTACATGAGATACATTTAATGTATTAGGCTTGCATAATCAAAAACGGCCCAATTAATGTAGAAGTTGTAAACGTATGCACACTGCAATTAACTCAAATCATTGTTGCTGAAATACTAGAAAATTTGACAAAATCAGTGACTATAATAATTAGATCAGCAGTAACGAAAACAAAAGAGCGTGCTTGTAGCCACTGTCTTTACTTTACTTAAATAGCTGATTATTGGTTTTGTAATCTTGTCCTAGTATAGTTAAGCAATTACCAATATATGTGCAGTAAAGAAAACCAACACATGAAATAATAGACTTATCAATAAATATTTACCTGTAACGAAAGATCGAAAAATTTGTATTGTTTTTCAGCTGGTGTGACCCGAACATTTCAGCAGGACTCTAGGATAAGTTTCGAGTCCCCTTCTGATTCATTGAGCACACTTTGGGAGATAAGATGCGCCTCATTTGATGTAGAAGGTATAAAGTTTGGATCGATGATAAACCCTACCATAGGAATTGGCTCGTCAATCGTCATAATTGGTGTCATCAACAACGGTTCACTTTTCTGGAGGCTTAAGAATTGTAAAAGACTAGTCTGATGGTGTAAGTCAATTATGGATGCAATACTTATGTTTAAAGTAGGCTCCGATTAATTATCTCAGATAGTAAGAAGTAGCAGTCTGTCAAAATGATAGTTTTGCTTTTAACAAACCATTGGAACAACAAATGATACAATATACTTGATATAACCTTTCAACCATTCTCTCAAATACACAGTTTGCATAGACAATGTGGGGAGCTAATAGTTTACTCTGGTCATCTATTTTGCGTCCATAGTAGGGTTCATGGTAATATCAATAGGTTTGAAGTTAGATTTTGAAGTAATATAGCTAGTTACTTGACAAATGGCAAATACTGTTATATAATTTTCACACTTTCGAGGCATATTGAAACTCAGCACTCACTCAGCCATTAATGAAAGCACACTTAAGTGTTTAAAATGAATACACTGTTATCGTAAAGCAGCTACAAGTTGGCTGATGATGGGCGTAACTGCTACGGTCATAAAGTGATCAGGATATTATTATATGCTTTTGAGAGTCGGTTCGCTATAGAACATGAAGTGAGAGAGGGTTATAAGCCCTACAACTCTTCATGTAGTATGTTGCATGTTCTAAAGTCATTTTCATATCTGATGAACTATTTACTGAATCGGTTGAAAAGTTACTTGTTTGAATATTTTTTTAGGAATAATTTATTTGATAAAGCACTTCACTAAATACATCACATAATTAGTTTTGATAAACTATAATAAACAACATAAATTATGAAATATAATAATCCCAACACCTATATCAGTTCCAATTTGTTATATTCTAGATAGTATCCCCTTTTCTTGTTCGGTTTCACTATAAAAATATCATCTGACCCACCCCCTCTACTATTGAAGCCATCATACGAGTATTATGTATTCAAAATTTCCTCCATTAGTTCTTCGACTTACATATAGAAAATATAGGAATTAAGTTAAAAGTTTGTATATTTTTACGTTAGGGGGCATTAAAGTATTCTTAAGCACCTTAGGGGGTGAGAAGGGTTCGAGATTTGATTATTTTTGCTAAAAAGGGGGAAGCAATGATTATGTAAGACAGAGAGAAGCGGGCAAGAATGGAGCAGTGACCCAGCCACCCCAAATGGACACATAATAGTTAAAAGTATCAAGAAGTAGATTCAAGGACCTTGGTAATCAAATTAAAATTAGTTTAGAGTTTTTTTTATAAATTATAATAACTAATGTTTTCACTAATAATAATTTTTTATAATTTAAATTAAATATAAACTAAAACTATTTTTTATATAATTGAATAACTTTTAAAAATTTCAATATAACGTAAGCAACGTAATCAAGGTGGGGGAGGGGTGAGGCATTTACTTATTTATACTTGCAAGGGGGTTAGAGGTTCCAAAATGGCCAAAAAAAAAGTGCTTACATAGTACTTGAACGCTTTCTTATTCAGATTATTTATTTTTTAATTAGTCAAATAATATTTACAAGACAGTTCTTAAAACAAAATAGCAATAAACGTTTTAAAACACTTTTATTTGTAAAATTTTAAAAAAATCTGCGTGTGATATAAATATTTTGTCTATAATTTGTCATCAGGAATAAAAAGAAAATTGAAATAAGGTACCATACAGGATGTTTCAGGAAGCAAAATTAATATTCTGGGGGGTCATAATATCGTTCATTCTAAGGAAACATGTTTATGTGAACTTTTGTCCTATTCTGAACGGTTCCCGAGATATAGTTGTTTGACTGTAGAGCATTTTGAATTTGTCACGAGATATAGTTCTTCCTTCCTGCTGTAATGTACCACTGTCTGAAGTAAGTGTATCGACGTGAAGCTTCAGCTGGCTGTTGTCACTGTTGATAGTAACATTGTAGAGTTATTGTTAAAAAAAAGCCACATAATTATATTCACAAATATCTAACACGTAGATATTCCGTATGTTTACGGCTTCTGCGATGGTAGTGCCACTGCTGTTGTTGAAGAATACCGTCGACGGTTTCCTGTACGTAGAGTTCCGGAAAATACTCTACGATCCGGAATTGAAGCTTTAAAGTATTTTTTAACAATACTTCTACAATGTCTCTATCAACAATCACAACAGCCAACTGACGCTTCACACCAATACACATTTTTCAGAGAGTGATGCTTTACGGTAGTCGGGAAGGACAATATCTCGTGCCTAATTAAAAAAAACCTGTACATTCAAATAGCTTTATCTTGGGGGCCGTTCAGAGTAGGACACAAGCTCATATAAACTTTTTTTCTTGGAATGGCCAATTCTATGACCTCCTAGAACATTGACCTTTCATCCTGAAACACTCTGTATAAAAAGAAACCAAAATTGTGTATAATAGTATACAACGTGTATCTAAAACATTGCATCAAACTTTGGCAAGCTATTCCTTGGGTGAAAATAGAATAATTCACATCAGCAACCTATGGTCCATCTTGAATAATAAGGGCGGTATACACCCCTAAGCATAGAGCTAAAAACGACTGTGTGAAATATTATGAAAACTGCTTAGGGTATTACAACGAGTATTTGTATACTACTTATTGAAACCTTGATCGTTAGTAAACTAAATGTGCTGTTACCGTTACCCACCCACATCATGTAAATAAGGGGGGGTTTTAAGACTTTTTTCTGCAATAAAATATGTAAGAGTAAGTATTGCCAATTGTAACTTAAGATTACAAAACATGGAGTAAAAATTAACAAAAAAGGTGTCTTGGAGAAATTGTCTAACTTTCCCCGTTTCCGAGATAATCACACAAGTTTGAGCTCAGAGACAAATGTATCTGACACAGCTAGCAACACAGCTATAATGGCTCCCTACCTGGAAGGAATTAAAACTTGTCTTTAAAATCACACATGCATAATTATCTCGGAAACGGGGNGAGATAATCACACAAGTTTGAGCTCAGAGACAAATGTATCTGACACAGCTAGCAACACAGCTATAATGGCTCCCTACCTGGAAGGAATTAAAACTTGTCTTTAAAATCACACATGCATAATTATCTCGGAAACGGGGAAAGATAAACAATTTCTTCAAGACACCTTTTTTTGTTAATTTTTACTCCATGTTTTGTAATCTTAAGTCAAAATCGGTAATACTTACTCTGACATATTTTATTGCTGAAAAAAGTGTCACAACCCCCTCTTTTTTACATGATGTGGGTGTACAACGGTAATAGCACATTTAATTTATTAATGATCAAGATTTCAATAAGTAGTGTACAAATATTCGTTGTAATACCCTAAGCAGTTTTCATAATATTTCACACAATAGTCGTTTTTAGCTCTATCTTTAGGGGCGTATACCGACCTTATAATTCAAGATGGACCATAGGTTGCTGATGGGAATTATTCTATTTTCACCTAAGGATTTTCCTGCCAAAGTTTGATGCAATGTTTATGATACACGTTGTATAATTATTTCTCATAGCAAAAAACTAGTATTAACTTAACCAATCCCATCAAAGAATAATACCGTATTTGGTGGTCATTTGGTCTAAGGTGGTGGACTCACAGTGCACTAGATTAAATGCAATAGACTAGAGGTTTTTAATTCTGGATAGCCTCAATAAAGGACTATGTGATCGGTCATTATGATTTTCCCTTCTATCCTAACGCCAATGCGGGTGCACTTCCTACAGGATATTATCCCATTTACTACCCCTTAGATTGAGCCGTTAGATTAATTTTACTTACCCGCATCATTGGGCAAGTGGACTAAATGACTAACTCATCTAGTTTGTTTTTCAAGTAACAGGGAGATCGAAGTTCGAATCTCAGTCGGGTCCACTGAGGGTGATTTTTACCAAACGGTTTCTCACTCTCCCTCCACGCAAATGAGAAAACATATCTCCAAATTTCTATTTTCTTATTCTTTAACTCATTTGTGCAACTGAATTCGGATAGCCTGAAAAGATAGATAGACATAGAGCAAAGAAATAAATAAACACTAAAGTTATTAACGGTTTAATGCTAGGGGTGGGAATTAGGAAAGGTTTTTCGAGTAAATTCACCTGCATTTTGGCAGCGAGAGTATGGAAGAACCACAATGATAAAGCAGATGTGCAAAATCGCACTCACTCTGGTCGGCCAAGGTTCGAACTTAAAACTTCTCATTAATTGGTGAGCCAGACCCGATGAAACTGACAGGTTAGTCCGGTGTTCATCGAATGTGGATTGATTAAAAGTTAACTTAAACTGGTCAGAGTGTACAAACTGGAAACATGTCCCAAGATTTATATTCAAGAGGCGGTGAGGAGGTCACAGGTAGTCAAAACATTCTGACACTGTGACCCAGTGGAGTCCGTCTGAAGGTCAGAGGTCACCATGTCATGGGAGGGGATAATTTACAAGCTACTCACCACCCCACATTTTTTAGGAACTTGTTTGACCTTCACGAGACCAAGACACAAAATTACTTTATTTGGGTTATTTATAAGTCGTGATTGATGCTTGCGTGTATTTTTCACACGTGGCTTTATGACGTAGTCATGTCGGTATGAACCAACATTTTAAAGGGGATTCACCCGAATCGGTGGGAATACGGGATAAATATCAGACTCATTTGGTCGAGCATACTGGTGGCGTGAAGGGCAAGGTTCAAATCTCTGCCAAGCGTAGGGAGTTATAGTTTCCTACTCTATGCGAAATTGGGTGCATTTCCTCTAAATCAAACTTATCCCTACTTCAATAGCTAGTGGAATTAAATGTTGATGACCCGTATGGACGTGGTGCAAAAACTTATTCCTTATTTAAAATTATTGACAGTATTTCTAAGAAGCCTGTTATAAGAGACGATTAGACTGTATTAATGTTACAGTGGCGAAGGTCTCTTTACTGTATCCGAGGGTTTTAGCTGAGGATGTAGGGAAGGCCAGTAAAGGCCAGTGTTTTTGCAGTTTTTATAGAAAAACATTTTTGGGCCAAAATAAATAAAATATTGCTTCAGTACAAACATAGACTTTAATTTTACTCACATGGTGATATCAACATTTCTTGAATATGTCATGAGCATTACAGCATTAGATGAGAAACTTTTTAAATGAAATTATCATTAAATTCCAGGATATCCTTGACAGATATTCAAGAAATGTTGATAGGGCCATGTGAAGAAAATTAAACTACATGTTTGTGATGAAACAATATCTTATTTATTTTGACCAAAAAAGTTTTGATTTAAAAACTGCAAAAACACTTACCTTTTCTCGCGTTCCCACCAACATTCCCACCTTAATAAGACCAGTATTTTGTTAGATTCGATATTTTTATTATTATGTGATCTGTCTTACGACAGGTCCATTCCTTTTGTGAGCGAGCTTAGATCGTGAATCCGCCCTGATCTCTGCCTCCTCCGTCAGCTCCAAGAATTTTCTTCTTTCTTTCAAGTCATCCAATATTTGAATCCTCCTTCCTAATTTCCTCTTTCACTCAACCTTTCCTTCTATGACGTCATCCAGAAGACAGTTCCTCCTAAGGATATGTCCAATCCCGTTTGGTTTGCACTGAAGAATCACATCCTAAGGTCCTCTTATCACCCAATCTTCTTATGACGTCTTCATTTCTCACCCTGTCTGTCCACCTGATCTTCTCAAGTCTTCTCCAGCACCACATCTTAAAGCTTTCCAAATATTTCTTTTCCATCTTCCTAGGAGTCCCAGTTTCTGCTCCGTGATCTGATTTAATAAATCAAATAATTTAATATTTAAATATGAGTTAATTATACTATGGTAGCTACTGGGGCTGAAGTTGGTGGTCTCATGGTGAGTGTGCTGCCGCAGTATAAGACAGTGTTCCACAAATTTCTTATGTTCACGGTACACTTAACAAGCTAATTTTATTCTTACGGTGCACTGTTTTGTTTTGGGTACACGCCATGGCGTCAAAAATTGGATTACGCACCCAGTCCAACTGTTGTAAGGTAAATCAGGATTAGGAAAGTTTAGACTAATTTTTTATCCTGAAGGAACTTCGAATTTTCCAAGATAAAGGTTGAAGTTCATTTTATATGCCCGTTTATTTAGAGTTTGCAAACAATGGAAACATTTAGTTCAAACCATTAGTAAATTCGAGCAAGCTATAACTCTTCACGCGAAAACTTTCGATGTTGTGCGATGTATTTAAAATATTAGTAAGTATGATGTATTTAAAATATTAGTAAGTACAAGTAAGTCAGAAATGCTGACGACGCGTGGCTGCCGCTTGTACTAACTTAATTGATGTTCTTATTGAACAACGATGCGTACCGGCGCTGCAGGCTGTGGCCGCACGGCACACCTAATTCGCCGCGGCACACCATTTTCGGGACACTGAGTTAAGGGAGTCTACAAATTGTGTATTTAAAAAGAAGATTCTTTTTTGTATTTTTAACACCACGTCTTACTTACTACCGGTTCAATTTATGCGATTACGTACTAACTATGCTAATGATTCTAGGGATGAGGAAGTTTATATTTATAGGAAGAGTACCCGTATTTGCGTGGAGGGAGAGCGGAAAATAATTTTGGAAAAACCCCTTTCAGTACACCTGACTGTGATTCGAACCTAGATTTCCCCGTCATTGGCAGTCAATTCTAACATGAAAGTGACGCCTTAGACCATGCGGACACAGAAGCGGATAGGAAGAGCATGTTAAATTCCCAAACTAAAAAACTAACTTTAAACTAGAATTAGTTAGGAAATCCTTAACTTATGGGGTTTTTTATCATTAAATTAATCGCCAAGTTTGTTAGTGGCTTACTCTAAGAGTTAAAGGTGAAGAAAGTATTTTCTAGAAAGTCACCATCATTTGAGTTAAGAAAGAATATGATCCCTTCTCCCCATTCTAACCTAGGGACATAGTACACTCGGAGAGATTTAAGCCTTTACATACCAATCACCATCAGCCCGGTCTATAGAGACGCTTGACCACCTAAGTGGGTATTAATAATATCGCGCATCTGGGATACAACAATCGTAGACGAGTAGCGGAAAGATTAGCCAGTACTAATGTACCGTTGCCCAGAGGACGCCCGAATGTACTAATCGTACATCCTTTTGTAGAAGTTCTTACCATGTCCCGATGAGATGAAATGGTGATAGTGAGTATGAGGGTGTAGAACCAGTGAAAACACTTAAAACTAACTTAAACTGAATTAACAAAACCTTTGTGGTCGTTGTGGTAGTTTCCCTTTTTTGGTAAAAATACCCAAGGTGCCAGCCGGGAATCAAACCTGGGCCCCCTAGACTTGTATCCAGGGGCACTAACCCACACTACACCATGGGGCTGGTTACCTATTTGGGTGTAATGATAATTTTTATAGCAGAAATATCATGTGACTTTATATATTTTTAATTGAAAGCTAACACATTTAGTGGACTGAGTTTTTTTTAAATATATCTTAATAAAATGAAGAGTTTGTGTGTCTGTCATGAGCAAAGGACAATATCTATCACACATCACACGTAGACGTCTGAAATTTTAAAAAACTAGTAGCCCCCTTGTACAAACACATGCACCTTGAAACAGGATTTTAAAATTTGGATATGATTTTTGTAAATTAATTAAAAACTGAGTCTGAAGACATAAAATGAGATTTTTTTTTGTCTGTATGAAGCAAAGAAAGAGTTTTTAAGGGCAACGCCACGCCGGGTACTTCTGCTAGTTCTCAAATATCAGGGAATGTCATCTTGCTACACTAATTAACACAACATCTAATTTATATTTCGTCCTCAAAGGGGTGGAACTTATTACCATTTCCAATTGAAATCTTGGCATTAAATGCCAACCAACTTTCGGTCATAAAACTACTCTGAAGCAATAATAATAAAAATAGTGGTACCATTAAAGTTATTTGTCAGTCATTCAACATAATTTTTATTCTTGTCCCCGAACTTAAGTGCACCGTATTTTACTTTTGCGAAGCAATCATAAACCCGCTCCGACTAATGAGGTAAGTGTCATCATTAAACAGCGAGAATAATAATATATACCTGAAGAATAGTTTATCGAGAAACAATGTATGCACACAACAAGGTGTCATAGCTTTAATATATATAAAACATATTTTTTTTTTACAATCGTTTCATAAATTATTTTGTAGTGACTTTAACGCCTTATAAAGACACAAGACACAAACCACGCGCGATTATTCTTGCAGATTTTCACACTTTTTTTTCTTTTGAGAAAAAAAATACTGCCTTTAAGGAGGTTTATTGATATTGTTTATTTTCACCGATAAATCTTTAAAGGGTCGTGTGTTTTCGATCAAAGAACGATACCATAATGTTGCGTTTTAAGCTTTCTCATAAAAAGAATTGTGTCGTGCTCGGCTTGTCATAAATCACGGAAGATCTGTCTCGCTATTGTGTCTGCATTGAAGATGCTCGTGTTTTAGGCGTCTCAGTGTTCCATGACGAACAAAACAGTTTTCTTCCACTTTCAAATGTTACCATGATCGAGTCGTCTTAGACAGAATTTTTTTTTTATTAATCCAGTGTCTGTTACAGGACCCCTGCCGGTTTCTGTGTGTGTGTGTGTGTGTGTGTGTGAGAACATTCTTAATAGGTTTATATTAAACATATTCAAGGTTACATCACATTTATGATGGAAGAAGAAGTTTCATTTTTACCAAGCTAAGGGATATACTTTTTAAAACAAAGAAGTTCGACTCCTTAGATTAGTGGATAGTATTTGTCTGCTGAGTCAAGAGTTTGATTCCTGATAGAGCCAACAGATATATTTTGGGTTTGAAGGAGGCTTACCCTTTCACAGTTATAGAATTACCATCGGGGGCGAGAGGGGTAGATTCTTAATTTTCAAAAACAATAAAACAAAACTTTATTTTTTAATCTTCTTGTTATGACTCTGTTACACTAACTAACCATTCACCTTAATCTCAGAACTGCAAAATTTAACGTGAAACGTCCTTGAAGATGGGATAGTTTGACCTTTCCGTTACATTTTTAAAAAACTGTAAAACGTAAAATGTCCATCACCTCCATCTTAGCATCTCAAGACATTTTAAAATGTATTACTTCTTAATTAATTAAATATTTATTAACGTCTGTAAAGCATCTAAGCGCTCAAGTAAGTGGTCCTTTTAAACATGCCACCTATCGGGTTGCTTAGACACGCTCAAATGCTCAGAAATCTTGCATTATTGGAGAAGTTTTTCTTTTCTTGCGTCATGTCTTATTATCCTTCCAGGCTATAGACATTTAACTACACATATGCGGTAGCGCTAATGAAGCTAAAATGTAGATGAAATATAGCCTATCAGCACTCACGTGGAAGTAGAATGAAAAATCATTCTCACTGAATCCAGTCAAGATTCAAATCCCGACCTATATGTCACCGGAAAACTTGGTAAATTAGCTTGATATTTAGTTCGTATGGCGTGGTTGTCTTTTTTTTTAAATTATGGCTCACGACAAAATGGAATTGAAAGATATCAACATGTCCTTACAGGTTTATAAAGTTTACATTTAGTTTTTTTTATTAACATGTAGATTGAGCTTATTTTCAATTACATTTTATAGTAAATGTAGCAATTTTGATAATAATGTGAACCAGCAAAAACACAGGTCCAACCTTCCTCAAATCAATAAAGATTTTTTTAGCGTCACAACAGAAAATTCTAACTGAAGGATGTTTTAATGCTTTTTAAGCTTCAGAACCGCGATTCTCATAATAAATACTAGTGTGAAGATATTTCCCTTCAAGTAAGCGGTGACCTTAATCACACCGCCTGTGAAGATTCTTCAACCGACTAGAACCTAATAAAAAATGGCAGGCTACTTTTTTTTCTTTCTATTTTCAATAAAAGCCTTGGCCAAACCCATTTTTTAACAATTTCTTTCTACGTTTATAGCCAAGTACGTCCAATCATTCTCGCAACGTCGCTGAATGCGCTTTGCTCTCACTACACAACAATACCGATATCCATTGTGAATGTCGGCTCCTAGATTAAGATAACGAATTAAACCGTAAGCTGACATTATGACCGATTACCGCTGCCCTATTTGTCATTACGATATCATCTTGAAGAAGGAAACGAATAAAAAAAAACTGGCCCCTGGTCATAATGTATGTTTGGTAAATGCGGTTCTTTGTCGCGGTATTAATCACAATGCAATGAAATTACGCCCCC
>CABFWB010007048.1:0-14730 GCA_902151455.1 Timema bartmani
GTACAAAGTACGCCCTACACAGCACTTCCTTAAACATTATTTCTTTAAGAGTTCTATTTTCTATTAACTAAAGAGTTAATGTAAACAAAATGAGAACAATGTGGAATTGCCATGTTTTCTATGATTCAGATTTGAGATGAAGATTCAGATTCGATAAAAGTGGATTTTACTCATCTCTAATTTATGTAGAGTAAGTATTCTTGATAAATTTACCTGCCAGAACTCAGCGATCTGTGCCTCTTTCTCTCCTTCGTAAAGAACCACAACCTCTTGTTCAACTGGACTCAACCCTAGGCCCTCCTGGATCTTTGTTTGCATTTCCTCAGTCTCTTTGCGTACCTCGTCATAGCAGTGGGCTGCAATATGAAGGTAATGTTTCAGATCTCTGATAGTATTGCGACAGTAAGTCCTGCCGATATTGTAGTTCACAAAGAAACATACAGTAACACAAGTTAAATTTAAAAAGGTGCTCAAGGAGTACATAGCCCTGATCAATTTTTATAGTTACTTAATCAGGGCATTGTGTCCAGGCTGCCTACACTTAATTACACTAATTGGGTGAGTTTGAAGATATAATTTAAAGAGAATGTATCTGCATTTGTGTGGAGGTAGAGGAGAAAACTATTTAGGGAATACCACCTTAGGTACATCCAGCCGAGACTCAAACCCTGATCTCACTGTTACCAACAAACCTGTATAGGTGGATGAGTTTGATGTCTAGTCTGTGTGTCCTCCGAGGTGGATAATAGTACTGGTTGAAGACAGACTATTTTATAGTAGAGCATTTAAATATAACCATAATATGATTTGGTTTAATTTTTATTCAAAGTTGTGTTCAACTTATTCAATGTGCTCTGAACTATAATGAACCATCAGAAACACATTTGGCTGTTCGCGCTGAGTATTTATGTTTATATGGCATATATTTATGTATCAGTGCCTTTTTAACAATAATTAACAGCCTGTTAATACAAGATTTTGGACAATCCTGAATATCTACTTTGTCAAAATTTGACATACTAAGAAAAAGGTACAATTCTCATGTAAAGTGTAGTTTTAACATATTAGAATTTTGTTTGTGAACCATATTGAATTCGAACCAAATATTAATTTCAACATATTGGTCTAATATTGTTTAATGAGATGCACAATAAAATATGTCATTATAGCTGTTGAGCTAAATATGTAATTTAACATTCATTATATTTGCAAATTAGTTTTGTGTGGTGTGACTTTTAATGTTTGTTTTAAGTGTGACCAAATGCAAGTTTGTTGCAGACTGACGTGACGAAAGATGTATTGTATTCACTTTGGTTATCGTGACTCACAGAACAACAAATATAAAATATATTTAACTGTTACCTCGGCTAATGAACACGATTGTGTTTATTGTCACAGAACTCAGATGAAAAGCATCACTTAATTCACCTAAATTCAGTTTTCATGGATTTTTCTTTTGCCTATTATTAGTTAGTGATAATAGCTCTAAACACAATAGCCTACTTTAGAAATGTCTTCTATAATATAACTTAAATTTAAAAATTACAAATTAAATTAGTAATTGGCTAACCTGACAAGTTGTGATTGACCCCTATATTTCCGCCTGAAAGCTAGCAAGCAGTCTTACCTTGACAAGTTACACTATGTCCCTATCTTATAAGTTGTGCCATGGTGGAACTATTCAAGGCAACATAAACAAAGAGTACCTACTAACCACATAAAATGCCAGCTTCGTGATGATGTCCACAAGAATTGCAAACCATAAGGTTTGATTTAGGTTTAAGCATCTTATATACATAATCTGGATGGCCGTATTTCCTCTTTAATCGTTTTTCGATGGTGCGCCGATGTTTCGGCACGGCCCATAATATACTCTCTTCAAGTAATTGTTTTAATGAAAACCCTTCTGTTGCAGACACTTCTTTCATATGTGGGCCATCAATAAATGACAGGCAGTATGCTTCTGAAATTAATAAAAACATTCAAATTGATAATAGTAGGTCCATACTAATATAAAATGGTAATTCATTCCCGATTCAGTGTTTACTTTGTGGGGCATTCCATTAAAATAGGGAGATAGACATATTTTTTAGAATTATCTTTTTCTTGGAATATTTCTTTTAATTGTTTTACTTAGCACTGTGTCTTACTACCTGTTCAGGTTATATACATATGTACTAATTACGTTAGTGAGTTAGGGATGAGGAAGGTTTAATTTAGAGGAAGTGTATTAACATTTGTGTGGAAGTAGAATGGAAAACCATTTTGTAAAAATCACTCTCACATCTGACCGGGATTCAAACCTCAATCTCCCTATCATCAGCAGTCTAGTCTAACATGAGAGTGACGCCTGAGACCATGCGACCACCAAAGCAGGTTTCTTGGAACATACAAGAAAAATTGATCTTTAAAAATTTACAATAGGAATATTTAATTACTATTAAAAAGTTGGTTAAACTGCAATCCAATAAGGCTGACTTTTTCCTTTGTTACATTTGTATAGTTGGATCAACTTTAACAGTAAACTATTGTGTTAAAATGTGACCTTTAGTTTGTTTGAAAAGTTAGTATATTTCAATACATACCAGTACTAAATATTTAGATTAATAAAAGTGTTGTAATTTGAGCCTATTATATTTTGGTTAGGTCCCATATGTGACATTTAAAGTTATGTGTTTTGTTTTACTGACGAGAAACTACTCAGATTAATTTGACTGAGGCTATTTTTAATGCTAACAATTTGTAGGAACTAAGCCTACAAAGTATGGTTGTGCTTATAATCCTACAAAAGGATTTTGAATAATTTTTTTTCAGACCTAGAAATGAACAATTCATTAAATTCCAATTCTAGGGTGCACCTTCCCCCCCACCCCACAAGGAGTAAAGATTTCCTTTTGACTATTCCTTGTTCGTTCCTCCCTGGCCGACTTTGCTGTAAGATAGAATAGAAATAGCCAATGATTTGTTTATTTCTCTCAATGTATCCTAGGGCTTGTTTACAACTTAGGCTTATTCTTTTGTATTGACCCCAGTACTGTAATTTAGAATATATAAACATTATTTGCTTTGACTTGAAACCCAACCTTTTTTTATACAGCCTAAATTCCTAGTTTTGGACAGAGATGTGTCAATGAGTGGTATCCTCAAATGACTGCCAGTGTTGTGATGTCATTGTTGTGTGAATTTAAATAAGATGGGTCCACTTTCCTCTCTTTGGTTTTTTTTTTAGTGTTGTCACCGTGTGCTGGAAAATAGATACCTTCCCTCCCCCCTCCTTATTAATATTTTACTATGCTTCATGTTTATCCTCAATTGCGTGTGTATACAAACCGATGAAATTTATTCTGCCTCAGGCAAATTTTATATTCTCTTATACATGTTTTGTCTTCTTTTAACGAACTTTCATATTTAATTATTTCCACAACTTAGGCCTAATATTTAAATATTATTATTTTAGCTTCTAAGTACCCAAAGTGACTGCTAGCTGTTTAAAACAGTCATTTATTTGAGATGGAAGCTGAAGGAGGCTAAAGACAGGTGCACATGAAAATGATGTAGTGCAGTCAATCATTTTCTAAAATGGTGACTCCAAGCGTGAAAGCATGCACCATTCGTGAGGATAGTATGCATCATTCTACTGTGGAAATATTTTTTCTGTCCAATAACTTAAAAAAATTGTTTAATTTTTAATATAAAAATTCAATAATTTGAATAAAATCAATTATCACATTGTTTTCAGGCTCTTGGTATTAGAAAATTAAAGATGTATTCACCTAACTTAAGTAATGTTGAATAGATCTGAGAACTCTAAGAGAGTGCAATAAATGATCCCAAGCTAACCTAAACTCCAGGTACCTAATTACTGACTGATATATTACATGTTCAAGTGTGTTCTAACTGATGTTAGTGTATTTCCTGGGCAGAATCAGTAAGTTACAGGCAGAGGAACCAAGGATTGCTCAATTCAAATAGAAGTTTTTAAACCGGAAGTTTTGCATGGAGGTGTTATTAGAATTGTTGGAATATTGTACTACACTATTGGACGAAAGAGGATGAAATGCAAGATGAAGTGACGCCACAAAAGACGTGGAACAAATCAACACAGTAGAAGAAATTAAAAATGAAAATAAATTCAGCTCAGTGCTAATGGAAAAAATTGCAGACAGCCATCTTGAATGCATAAAGGACAAATAGACCTTATAAGAAACCATGGATATACCAAAGACAAAGTTTTGTGAGTCAATTGTACCAATGTAAGAAACTATTAGTAATGAAATTTCAAGATGGCAATAATTTGGAAGGACATTTCTTGTGCTTTGAAAAAACAGTTTTGGACCTGAAATCAACTCATGTGAATATTGTAGAAGCCAACGTGAAAATCATTTGATTATCTAATTACTGCAATGCACATTACTGCCATACTCATAATGGAGTTTACAAAATGATGACTCTTGGACGAATGTGCAATGACTGAAAATACAGATTTCAATAGCAAAACAAAATTTCCATTCAAATGTTGTAATTGTGGGAAAAGAGAACACAAAAGAATCGACTGTAAATATAAAATGAAACATTATTATAAAAACAATCAATACAAAAGTTATAATAATCAACATTCCAGGAAGGGTTTAAAGGTATTTAAGTTGTGTAGAAAAAGAAATTCCTATTTTTTTTAAGCATTCTTACATCATTACCAGCTTACTGAACTTGCTCTGATTGGTTCCAAAAAGAAAGGGGACTGAGAAAGGGAAATGTTTTATCACAATCCTATTTAATATTGTGATGGATGAAATTATCGTCCAAGTCCAGGGCCACAGAAACCCGGAGGAACTGAAGGTGATGGCGGACAATGTCATGACCTGGGAGGAGTCGGGAGAGGACTTGGAGAGACAACTAGCTAAATGGGCAGGAGCAATGGAACCGTATGGACTAGACATGAATGTGGAAAATAGCAAGATGATGAAGGTGGCTACCAGCTTACTGAACTTGCTCTGATTGGTTCCAAACAGAAAGGGGACTGAGAAAGGGAAATGTTTTAGCATCAATCCTATTTAATATTGTGATGGATGAAATCATTGTCCAAGTCCAGGGCCACAGAGTCCCAGGGGAACTGAAGGTGATGGCGGACATGTCATGACCTGGGAGGAGTCGGGAGAGGACTTGGAGAGACCACTAGCTAAATGAGCAGGAGCAATGGAACAGTATGGACTAGACATGAATGTGGAAAATAGCAAGATGATGAAGGTGGCTAGAAACACAAACCCAGCAAAGAAAGTAACAATCAACGGAAAGGAACTAAAAAAAGGTGGAAAATCTCTGCTATCTAGGAAGTAAGATTACCACAAACTGTAAGATCCAGGAGGAAATAGGACAAAGGATATGGAAGAGTGGATAATTCCACCACGTGGTGGTTAAGGATATAACCTGGCGATGGAATATAACAAAAGAGGTCAACACTTTGTTATATAAGGATATTATCATCCACTATTGACTGAAACATGGACATGGGTGAAGAGAGGTTTAAGAAGATTGCAGGCAGCAGAGATGAGGTTCCAGAGAGGCATTGAGAATGTAACAAGAAGAGACAGGAGAAGGAATGAAGTAATTACGGATGGTTTAAAAGTTTTACCATTAGAAGAGACACTGAAGATAAAAAGGTTACTGTGGTTAGGAAATGTGATGAGAATGGAGGAGAACAGAATGCCTAAGAAAGCCTTACAGAGCAAAGAGAAGGATAGAAGACCTATTGGAAGACCACGGACAAGATGGATGGACCAAGCGCTGGAGGACATGGAAAGCTAAGAGAGGTGGACAGGAATGGAAGAGGTTGTGCCTAACGACCCACAAAGGCGGAAACGTCGAATGATGATGATGATGATGATGGTGATGATAAAGAGAAATTGCATTTATCAATGAAGAAGAAAACTGTGTTTTGTTTAGTGAAAGTGAATCTAGAAAATGATAGTGTATGGTATTTAGACAGTGGTACAACTGATCACATTATCAATGACCAACAGATGTTTGTCCATTCCAGGCCGATAAAGATAAATAAACCAGTTACAGTTGGTATTGCCAAAGCCAGGGAAACACTGTCAGCACCAGCTAGAGGTGACATGAAATTTATTTTTCCAATTTATGGTCAACAAAGACTTTACAGTAATAAAGACGTATTATATGTGCTAGGATTAAGGACTTATTTACTTTCTCTAAGCCAGTGGTTTCCAACCTTTTTCAGCTGATGCCACTCTTGGGGTACCTAATCAAAGTATCATGCCTCCCCTCCCTCCCCCACCAACTTTTGGAGATTATTTATGAAAAAAATATATAAATCATTTCTAGTCATTTCTTTATTTTATTCAAAAATCACTGTTACACTGGAAGGATATTGGTAGAGGAAAATGACTGAAGATTATTGTGATGGTTGTCAGTGTTTTGTTTTCATCAGTTGTTGAATATTGGGTTTGATGTTGTGAACTCTTCTCAGTTATTTTTGTTTGATGTTAAATTTCCTTTTATTAAATTTTAATATATATAATTTTAAATTTCCTTTTATTAAATTTTAATATATATAAATTTATNAGTTGAAAATTCAGTAACATTGCACATGGCCGCATTCGTAGCTTAGAGAAGTGTTTTTCAAACTGGGCTCCACCATTTATCTCTGGTTCCATGATGCAATCCTTTATTTGTTTTTCCTATTATAAATTAAGGACATTTTCCAAAGGTGAAGCCAGAAAATGTGTTGTTTTCAGTTTGTTGTATACTTTTACACTTGTAAAAATTGTCGTTATTGAATGTTCATAATATTAGTGTATTAAATGCTATGAGGGCTCCAGCACGTATTTTATCTGGTACAAGAACTCCTTCGGTTTAAAAGTTTGAGAACCTATGGCTTAGGGGAAGGTAGACAGGTGAATTGGGGGGCGAATCTGACGCTTGTGAGATTGAAAATAAGCACGTGGACACACACTTTCGGCTGGTCACCTAATTTATTACAACTGGTAGGCAGTGTTGCCAATAGCGCAATAAATAATTATACTAATTATTTTGGAAAAGTGATTTGAGTAAAATATCTTCAATTCTTACATAATTTTTAACGTTGTTTCCTAATTGTTCCATGCCCCCCAGGTTGGTAACCACTGCTGTAATCAAAATTGAAAGTTATGGCCACAAACTCATCATAGACAATGGTGTGTATGAAATATCCAAGAACAAATTTACATACACTACTGCAACAAGACAAGGCAAACTTAAAAAGGTAAATTTTAGTCTAGTCAGTGATAGACAAGAAGAGGCAAGTCTAGTAAAAAAATGTGCAAGATTTACACCTTTGGCACAGAATTTTGGACACATTCATGGAACTGCTCTTCAAAAATTATCGATACATAACATGGTGACTGGGATGATGCAGACTTGGATTTGTATGTGCCTTGTAATGAAGACAAGCAGGCTCATCTACCCTAATAAAACAACCTGGCGCACTAATCAATGTGTCCGTTGGAACTCATTCACAACGTCATTTGTGGGCCACAGCGATACTTTGTATCCTTTCCTG
This sequence comes from Timema bartmani, assembly GCA_902151455.1. Lineage (NCBI taxonomy): Eukaryota > Metazoa > Arthropoda > Insecta > Phasmatodea > Timematidae > Timema > Timema bartmani. The sequence goes on from CABFWB010007048.1 coordinate 7,556, forward strand.
GTGAGTTCACCCACTTCACAATCATTTATACTATGGTATACACAAGTGAAGTAATGGAAGGAGACATCACATTTCTATCCAAGGATTGCAAAGATTGCATTGTGACACTGGAGATACATCTTGTGGAAACAACTGTGTCCTACACACACATACTAAAAGGTGTTGCTACTCCACAAACTCCTATAGAATATGGGATGTATAAAGAAAAGATTTGTTGCCAGGGACGTCAGTTTCATTTAACTGGAAGTAGAAGACGCCAAACATTTTACACCGGATACATACAAGGAATAATAAAGACAACCAAAGGAGAAAAAACAGGGAAGTAAAATTTCAAGAAGCAGTATTTAAAAATGAAAAGTTAACAGAAGACCCAGAGGAGGAGGAGGAGGAAACTGAAGTCGAACCAGAGAATGAAATAATGAGAAAGGAGACCACCAAGATGGTTAGCTGACTATAAGGTAATGAACTATGAACTTAGTGCTGAAGGGTGTATGCAAGCCCAACAAGCCTCTATAAGGGCTGAAACAAGCATCACACGAACGGAACAAGGGGTTCACACAATGTCAACATCTTGAGTTTTGATCAATGTGAAGCTGATTGCTGCCTAGATACACTATGATAGTTAAAACAAATACCATTTTATTATTACTTTGGGTAAATGACTTGATTTTAATTGGCAAGTTAGATTCTGACCTAGAAGGTGTCAAAGGGAAACCAACCAAGGACTGTGAGATGTCCAACTTGCACAATGTTGGCCTCGGCGTGAAAATATTAAGAAATATATAGCAAGGCTCGATGAAATTAGATCAATCTAATTATCTAAAAAATGTGCTCAAGTGATTTCAGATGGAAGATATTAATCTCATTTCAACACCCTTAGAAACCAATCTCAAGCTTGCCTCAGAAAGAGAAGTTAACCTGACATCCCTGATATGGTGCCTCATGTATGCCACCCAGATCTGGTGGTGATGGTGAATTATTTCTCCAAGAATTGTGCATCAGACATCCATTGAAAGTATTTGGTGCGAGTATTGCGGTTCGTGAAGTGGATAGTAAATAACAGTCTAATGTTCAACAAGAGAATAACTGGTCACATATTATTTGCCTTTCATGATGCCAATTGGGTATTTGTGGTAAACAACCAGGCCCGCCGAGGGGGGGGGGTGGGGCAAAATCCTCGGGGCCCAGGCACCCCCGGCTCAGCTTCGAGGCGTTTTCCTCTCATTTTGGTTGAAAATATAAACGTTTTAGCAAAACATAAGAAAAGTGCAATATAATATGAAATTTAAATTAAGTAGACTTATTATCACTATCTAGCCCGCCATCAGGCGTGCCTGCTTTTTGCACCATCAGTCGTATGTCATCTGACAGATTATCTTGCAATATTTGCTTCCTGAGATAAAATTTTACCAATAAAATGCAATTTATTAGTTTTAACACTCTTTGTATGTGTTGTATTTAGATTTAGTAAATGATACTGATGCTTAATACCATCGTAAACATTTTAAAATTTTGGGAGCTTTTTAGTAAATTGTCGAAAATTCTACTAATGCCATCCAGGAGATTATTACTACTATGATGGCCTTGGTATTCACTGCGTCATGACTCTAAATCAACTACCCGGCAGAGGGAAGGAGACCAAGACGATGCTAGGAGATGGACCGCGCCCCACCCCTAGCAAGCAAAATGGTGGGCAACTACGTCGCTAAGCCATTTCTCAGATGACATGCGACCGATGGCAGGTTAAACAAGAGTGTATGAGCCATAAACAAGATAAAGGTTATGCCATTAAAGCCATTGAAATGTTGCAATGTGTGTATGTTTGTTGTATTTTTGAAAAATTATCACTAATAATTGGATGGTAAATAAGTTGTCTTGGGAGAAACTTCTGGAATAATATCTATGAAAAGTACACAGTCCTTGAGGTTCCTTTTTTCGAGGATTATGAGAGGTCTGAAAAGTTGTGCAGGGGCCTGACAAAATTATTTACCCCCGGGCCCTTAGTGGCTCTTGACGGCACTGTAAACAACCGTAAATCTGTGACCGGGCACTTAGTCAAGTTGCACTATTTCCTGAAAGGAGTTTGTGGCCACTGGTGAACCAGTAGCTGACATACTGACCAAAGGTATACCCACAGCCAATCACAAATATTTAAGAGAATGATTGAGAGCATTTAAATGATGCAGGGTATTATAGGTGGATACAATTTTCACAGTTATAGTTGGCTAACCTGTTTTTATTATAGTTGTAGGTTTATCTAGTGAAGTTGGCTAAGCTATAGCTAAAATGGCATTTTGAATAATATATCTTTGGAACCAATGTACCGAGTTTAGTATGCCTTAACCGTCCTACATTTGGCTATTTTTCAATGAAATGGTACAATGTGTTGACATTTTATTCACTATATTATGCACACTAAAGTACATAAAAACTAACTACACCAAAATGTAATTATCTTTTTTACAATCTTATTAAATACTACCTATATTTAAATATAGCTCGACAACACATCGCCCAAATCACTTTCGAAATGAGAATATTGACGATGACGTATGACTTCCCTTTGATTCTGCGCACTAGATCGAAGATGTCATCCGATGATGCTTTGCGTTACACTCATGATCTTGTGCAGTGCACACTAAAATAGATATGTCATTGTATATGTATCATCCACGTTTACAGCATTGAATGGTTTATTTTATCTATAATTATCAATTTAATTTATTTACACATGAAAGGTTAGGTTAAGCTGGGTTGGATAAGTGTCATAGTAAATAATTAATATAAACTAGGCCTGGTTGTGTTATTTCAATGACATCATCAATAATATGTTTTACTTAGTCTAAAATTTGGTCGTTATGGATACTTGTGATCACCTACAAGTCTACAACTAGTTAAATAGTTTGAAGTTTATTTATTTAAGAGTTTTTTTGCTTCTTTTTGGTTAGTATCGATTCTATGTGTTTTAATGTTTAGAATAGTGTATGGCTGATGTCAATATTTTTGATAATTTAAGAAAGAAATGGTTTAAAATGGACCGGTACTAGACGAAATGTACCTAATTATTTGCTAATATATGCTTTTTTTTTGTCCAGCCGTGTGTAACTAGCCTAACCGTTCCGGTTATAAGCTGTTGATCTGGTTCAAGTGTGTATTAACTAGAATTATTTCTCTATGTGTATTTCCTAGGCAGAAAATGTTTAGGAATCAATAATAAGGCCTAGGTTTAAAATTATGGTTGTTCCTGCTCCTTATCTTACCCAACTTGATGTTAAAGTTAAGACCTTTCATGCATTCATAAATTAAATTTCGAATAATAGTGATCAGATTTAAAATATATATATATACGAAACGATTGCATTTTTCACCGCAGAGTCAATAGTTCATAGTCAAGGGGTCTCTAAAAGGTTGGAGAGCAAGGAAGAAAAGAGGAATGGTTGTTTATCGTTCACCAACTAATACGAACACACTTAAGTTTGATATAAACAAATCAATTATTGTAATATACCAGGAGGAAAATTATGTCCACACGCAGATTTCAAAACATTCTCTAATCGTTGAAATATATTTTTTAAATGCAAAATAACCAATCTTGCATTCATGTTGTCTTAAAATATCTCAATTAATTTATGGATCTCACAGACTCACAGTTGATGAAGTCAACACGAACACAGATCAAGTTAACACGAAAGCTTTTTTAAGCCCGGGTTTAAATTGTTGTGAGATGTTTTACGCATATGTGCTGCCACCTATACTATTTTTCCACTACTTACGTAGTTTAATGCGCTCTCGATGTCTCAATAAGTTTTTTTGTCAATACTACTTTAAGTAATTTTATTTATTTATTTAAACATTCTTTGCCGTGGAGCAAGTCTGTCTCACTTGGACAGTTCAAAAATAATATATTTTTCAAACAAAAGCTAGTAAGATAAATGTTTAAAAACAAAAATTCTAGGAGTACAACATGTTTTTAAATATCCTATCCATTTTCTTCTTCAATTTGTGTAACAAAATGTTATTAAAAATGTCTTATTCGCATTTGGTCTCAAAAATATAATTATACAAAACAATGTACAAATGATAATAGTGCGTGCAAGGAATATTTTTCAAAATTAAATATTTAGACAAAACATATTTAAAGTGGAACGTTTAAAAAATGTAGATTTGTGTAACAAAATGTTATTAAAAATTTCTTATTCGCATTTGGTCTCAAAAATATAATTATACAAAACAATGTACAAATGATAATAGTGCATGCAAGGAATATTTTTCAAAATTAAATATTTAGACAAAACATATTTAAAGTGGAAAGTTTAAAAAATGTAGATAAGCGTTACACATGTTTAGAATTATTTTTATTGATATTATAAAACCAAATTATACAATTTCTCCCAGAGTACACACATCTTGAAAACACAAACAAAAGTACACTTGATGGTAACACATATTCTAATTATCTAATACGGTACACCAAGACTATCACTATCTAATACCGGCATGTATTTATTTGGTATGAACAGATTACAAGGAAAAAAATACTATATTTGTTCAATGTACCAATTAATACAAGAATTGTCAATATTATAACGGTATCGACACTTAAATCACCTGATCCGGTGATTACATGGTCCAATGCGCTACTCTCGCAGTAAATTAGAATGATGATGATGGGGAGATCGAGGTTCAAATCTTGGTCGGATGTATTGAGGGTGGTTTTTCCAAAATGGTTTTACATTTTCCTCCAAGCAATCAATGATTGCAACGGATTAAACCATTGATCTCTATAATATAACTGGATGAACATCTGCGGCTAAAATTTTTGAGCTTTCGGCAATGTGGCATTTCTACATCGTTAGCTAATTTTTATGAATATATGAGATGTATCAATATACGATTAGTTAAACGAAATAAATGTGTTAAAAAAAGGTTTGAATAACATAACTAAGTTCAACACTCGTTACTTGTTTGGCTTGGTTTATATTCATGCATAATTCATAACTAATAGCAAATAGTGTATAGTGTATAGTGCGCAAGAAGTTGAAATACATTATTTTAAATCATGGCGTCTATAATCGATCTATAGTGAATAGTGGAATAGTACATAGTGCATAAAGTTGATTTAACTTTAACTTTTCTTATACGTTATGCACAAGTTGTGAAACGATGTTCTCACGAGAAAAATCTAGCCAATAGGATTTATGGAAAACACAATTCGATATTTTTCAAATATTATTTTATAAGTTAGAAGTTGGTCGCCATATTGGGCTTTAATTATCGTTAAATAGTTTTATATTGTGATTTTAACTTGAAAATGAGTGAAAATGAAAGTGACAATGAATATATGGTTGAATTTACAGAAGATGGTTTTGTTTCTGTTGCTTGGGGGAGGAACCCCGCACCTCCTATTAATGTAGTTTTTGTACTTGCCTTGGTCACTTGGGAATTTTTATGGTTTAAAACACCAGGAGTTGGAAAATTCATTGTCTAAACCCACATAACCCCCCTCCAAAAAATACATTTCGTGCAACGCCCTTGTACTCTAGCCTCATTTCATTCAACCACTAAACCAGATTGTCCTCAAATGAAGATAAATAATTCAAACATACTATTAAATATAGAAGGATGGATTCTATAAAATTCATTTACCCGTGATGATAAAAAGCCAGAAATGCAATTCTAGATGGTCTGCCATTAAATGCTAAATATATAAATTCAGATTAATACTATTTAGTAAACAGTACCAATATTTATCTCTCAGATTATAATACAGCTAGTAAAATTGGCGCGTTAAAGGGAACAAGGATATTATATTTGTAAGTATATAAATTATTTTGAAAACCAATGATTGACATATCCATAGAGGTAGTATCCTTAAAATACCACGCGCGCAAGGAAATCATCTCTCAAACAAATGACAATCGTTACGAATGTCTTATTCACTACGTTGCATTATAAACCTTAGTAATTTGCATATGAATTGTGCACTATACACTATGCGCTATTCACTATTAGTTATGAGTTATGCATGAATATAAACTAAGCCTTTCTTTAAATAAGTCCACGTAGACTAATATAGTAATATTTCCTACAAGCCATAAACTAAACGATCGTTTGAACGTAAGACTTCTACACAAAGTTTGTCATTTGAATAAAAGTAATCAGATTTTTTAACGAACTTATTTCATTATAGTTATCGAACATTAAATATATTACGGTTTCTGAAAGCAATATACAAGCTGAGAGCCGACTTTAAATATTTATATGGTAATGGGTGTAGTAATACTTCCTACAATTCCTCTAGCTTAATGATAGTTTGAATGTAAAACTACTACACAAAGCCTATTATTGAAACACAATCATGTAATTAAGTTTTAAGCTACCTTATTTCATTATAGTTATTGAACATTAAAATAATATGGATTCTGAAAGCAACAGGCCATACAAGCTAAGAGACAACTTTAAATATCTTGTAATATCGTAATACTTCCTACAAGCATATAACCTAAATGATAATTTGAAGGTAAAACTACCACACAAAGTGTGTCATTAAAACAAATGTAATTAAGTTTTAAGCTACCTACTTTTTTTCATTTTAGTTATCGAACTTTAAATATAATATGGTTTCTAAAACCAATATATAAGCTAATAACCAATTTAAAATACATTATAGTCTTGGCATAATATAGACAACATGAGCGTTAGCTACATATTTTAATATATTAAAGATTTTATTTTTATTTGTACGCCATTATCTTTAAAACTGAATTTTATATCCTTTAATGTAAATGTGTCTTAAGCCAAGTGGGTTGTAGTACTTCACTATTTTCAAAAATTAATAATTTTACTCCCCGGACACACGTTTTTGCACAAGAACATTGAAAGAAGCCGTTAAGGTCATTCGACCATCAAAATTTTATTGTATTATTTTAATAAGTGTATAAATATAAGTTATAAATATTGATTCAATGATTTCAAATCATTACAGTTCTCGAGCTATAAGTAGTCAAACTTACTATTTTATTCATCTTACGTACTAATTTTAAGGTAAAGTAGTTAATGTATGGGGATTAAATTTATTCTAGCTAGACATGCATATGAAGTGTATGCAATGAAGTACTTACAATATTTTAAATAAAATTAGTTTTTAATTTATAAGGTATTAAATAGTTGTAAAA
>CABFWB010007048.1:17298-27817 GCA_902151455.1 Timema bartmani
TCGTTAAAGACAGGGAGATCGGGGTTCGATCTCGGTCAGGTGTACAGAGGGTAGTTTTATTATAAATTGTTTCCCACTCTCTCTACGCAAATGCGAGTGCACTTCCTCTAAATTCAGCTTTCCTAATTCCTAACTAATTAGCGTAACTAGTACATGTGAGTATACCACGAACGGATAGTAAGAACTCGGTGCTAAAAGAATAATAAAAGAACCCTTAAACTTTCACCACTCAAATTATTTCATTAAATTGCCTAGTAATACATATTATTTTTTTCTTCTAAGAACACATTTTGTAAATATAGGCCTAATAGTATTCGGTACAATAAATACTTTGCTACAGGTGTAATAAGCTCATTATTTTAAATTATTAATATTCTATGAATCTTAATAGCCAGGATTCAAACTCAAGACCACAACTCCCGGGTGAGCCATGCAGTGACCATTCATGTTCTAAATTACTAAATAACAGTGAAGTTCCTTAGCTGAAAAAAGAGGTAGTGCTATGACAACATTATAAGGAACAAAGAGCTGGCAATCCCAGCTTACTTTCTCACTCCACCTGCCCAACCCCCCTTTACAACACAACACCCCCCTTTCAACCATTTTAAAAATTCTCTGTCAAAATGTTATAGCCTATTCATTCTAGGAGAAGCTTGTTGGATGAATCACCTTAAATCTGTCCCCTCACCAACAAGCAGACGACATACTTTAGAGTCAAGAATTGGTGCGTTGCAAGGGGTGTGTTTATGTTCATCCAGTATAGTATAGAGATCACTGAAGGAAACACATTGTAATTATAACAATACTTTACCAGACCAACAAGAAATATACCTATTTATATGGTTTAGATCATTATATTCCGTCCACATTTGAAACAAGACTGATAAGTTGTTATTTAATTTCTAACGTCTCTTACTCCAACGAGATCCATGATGGCTGATATGACACAAAGAAGATAGACATACTAAGACAGGTGACGGAAATGGAAGAGCTTACTCTATTAACTAGACTCCGGTTGGTGAGTGAGCGAGGGGGAAGACGAGGCCCGCCGATCTCGTGTAACATTAAATTTAAAAGTCAACGAGAGAAAAAAAAAGCATGGAATTTGTTTACAAACAATAATCATTTATACTAAACGTCAATAAACTGTCAGATGTCAGATCTGGTTTCCATTCAATAGTAGTTTCATTTTATTATCGCACTTCCTTATTATTATTTCTTTCCGCAAGGATTCTTCCTGTTTCTGCTTTAATTTTCTACATTTCTAATCACTTATTTCAAATTTTGACCTTATTTAAATACCACCATAACCTCTAGATTTTTGGGGTCTCGAGGAGAACTGCTAGGAGGCAGGAATTGTAAAAAAGAAGTGGAACTGGCGTCTTGGAAATGAAGAGAGAATGACATATATGATTTCAGTGCCGTACAAATGTTGAAAATTTAACAGCAAAGTTTAAAGCAATCTTTCAATTATTCATAAAAATGAATTCCAGATAGTTAACAACACCTTTAGAGGATTAGTAGAGCTCTACATTGATGATTTTTGGACTTTAAGTGAGTTTTGGACTAACTCACAGTTCCAACGAGACGACCACCCAGTACATCATTGAGGTGATATCAACAATTTTTCAAAGTTTTAATCTCTACATATCTTCATCCTCCCTATGCAGATGCTATATTTTTATGAACTAAGCTTTCCAGACTTTAAATTATTTTCTTCCAAAGCGAAAATTTTTTACTTCTCAAGTTAACATTTTTTTCAACAATAACTCTGTAAAGAATCTTTAGGCCAGAGTCATTCCTTCGACTCGAATGTAATGACTTATTTTCTGTTATTAATTTATGTTAATTACTAATCTCATACAGGAAATAAATTAATTATGTGTTTCAAGAAATCAAAACATATATGTGTATTTTATTTCAATGATTACGCACCAAGACTGGACTTAAGATCTCTTGGTATTAATACCTAAAATTGCTATTGTTATCTGAATTAGAATGATTTGTTCCGATTATAAATGAATTGTATTTTAACTTTATAATTTAGCAGACATCTGTAAGGAAAAGCAAATTTTAATTTTGAAAGTTATTTATTAAAAAAACTACAATTATTTATTTTTTCCAAGTCAAACCCGTTGTTAAGTATTTTATTTATATTATTATTAATTATTACCACCATACACCGTTATCTACAATGTCACCATTGCTATAATAAAAACCATATTTAACTACCTATGTCTAACCTGCAAGCAATTCCCAGGGATGTCGGCCTTGGAGACAGGTAGTGCTGTACGCAAGGCGAGTCCATTGTTAACTAAGTCCAGTTAAGGTATTTTTCCCAACGTGACGTAGAAGTCTTGAGAGAGTCTCGTGTTTGATTATATGTATTTTACTTTTTATTTTGTTGTTGTTAAATATAAATGTTGGTTTTAAACCCAATTAAAGTATTGTATTCATGTTAAATCTAAGCTAGCTCATTTTTCTTTTATCATTTATTTGGTTTATTACTTCTTTAATTACGTCACTGGATTTAAAGTAAAAAAATATATGCCTTTTAATATTAGCCCCTTAAATAAATATAAATACGAACAGTTGGGAGTAAGAGGTTTTTTACACCATACATATATTTATACAGTGTGAAAATAGTGTCCTATATGAGGCAGTCGCTATGTTTTAACCATACAAAATTAGTGTATGTAACTGTTGCCTGTTGGCATGTGTTTATGTCAATGAAGCATTGATTACCGATCAAGTCTCGTGTTATTGAATATCAACCCTAGTAATGCTGCTATCTATTAGTTAAATAGATAGCTGGAATAAGTGATTACAATGGATCTCCAAGAGGAATATATGAAAATGGGATTAGGGTTACTTTTTAATAAACATTATACCTTTTTTATATGTTCTGCATATGAAATATATATATATATATATATATTGCCCTTTTCTGGTAAAGCTGAAAGTCAGTGAAGTTGTAAACTTCCTTAAGTGTTTTAAGTTTGAATTGCCAAATAACTTTTTAATGTAAGTAGAGAAGTGTTTTGCGTTTATCAATATGTCAACAAGTAGGCCTAGTTATTTACAAATTATTCATACAAATAAAACTATCGTATTTATGATTTGATTAGAGTCTAGAACCATCAAACAAGGGGTGCTGGCAAACTCTGACATTACTTATGTTTATTAAGAAGCCACACCCAGTGTGAGATGTTTCAAGGTCAATGCCCCCTGCCTTAGCATTCCATTCCAGTAGCGAATGGGCTAGTTTAAGCGGGCCCGCTTTATGATAAATGTGGTTTATAATTTATTTATTTTGTTAATGTGTTTGTGTTTTAGTATGTGTTAAGAACCTAAAAGTAAAGTGACGAGTGAAAGTGATTAATTAAGGGCTGGTCTTATGACTATCGAGAGGCTAAATCTAGCTACCAGATAAAGGTTATCAGCCACTTTAATATTTTACGCGTATTATGAAATGAATTTGTCTGCCGGATAGTTATATGTAGGATAAATATATCTTTATGTATATAACGCAAGGTTGGTACTGTTTTTACTGGTGCGCGCATGCGTACAGCCTGGCTAGTAGCTACAACACTCAACATTTGTTAAATAATGGCGACTTAACGAGTGCTAGTAAACAGATGGCGTCACGTGGGCACTGAAGCTAGGTTGTCTTGCAGGTATTAATTTCTGTGTTTGCCAAAATGTAGTCAATAGTTCGGTACAACTTTTACAAATTTTTATTTATTGTACTCACATTTAACTTTATAAGCGTATAACCCGAACAGATAGTAAGACGTGGTGCTAAGTATAATTATTCTAACTTTATATATAGTTATAGCATAAGCCTGTGCCAACTAAACACGTGAACCAAGATGTTAACCTAAAAACAGACTCTGATAAGCTAAACCTCATGAAAAACAACGCGTCTCTATGGCAACGCCCATTTTAACTTTCAGATAAAAGTTATCAGGTACTTAAACCTCCTGATAAAAATGTGATAGATAAATACATTTTATCTGGCAGATAAATGCTATCTGGCAGTCACAAGACGAACTTTTAACTTATCAACCGGATAAAAATATTTAACGGTTGGATTAATATTTATCCAGGAGTCATAAGACCAGCCCTTAAATGAATAAAGTAGATTCTTTATTTAAAACTCTGTTTTCTTCATTAAAACTGCAAAAAAAAACACCTTTAAATTACACGGTTAGGAGGCACATAAGCCTAATGACTTTATTTTTATGCAGGTGGAAGGCTAGAAAAAAAACCTTTCTAGTGCTTGGTTTGGTAAAAAAAATTGTAGTTAGCTGTGAGTGAAGAAAAACATAGCTTATTTTGTGTATATGGTTTATTATTTGGTGGCTAGTGGTTGTGGATAGCGGTAGGCTGTGAGCAGCTTAAATATTTAAATTGAAAATATTATATAACTACAGAAATGTGCAATTGATTTGGAAAATGCATATAAGATTAAATCATTTGTAAAAATAAATAATCCATCACAAATAGATTCCACTGTCAAAATTTCAGTCCAAAAACACAATGTACTGTTGTCAAAAATAGGCATATAATAGGCAGAGTAATCGACTACCTAAAATACTATGGTAGTCATGAACTGGAATTAAGAGGCCACAGTGAAAATCAAAAATGGGTAATTTTGTATTTCTAGTGAATTTTAAAAATTAGAAAAACTTAAAAATGTATTTAATTTAATATGTTAGCACGTAGTGAGAAAAAGTAACTACCAGTAAGCTTTGACCTGGCTCCACCAAAAAGATAATGCTCCGCCACTGATGACAGTTGAAAATTGGATTCTGGTGCAGGTAACATATAATTACGGCTATGAATTTAAGAACCAAGTGAATATAATTTTATAAACTATTCTAGAATTTAGAAAAATATGATTTTTCTTCTACATAAAAAGTCCGTTGAACACTAGGTTTGCACTGAGAAATTTGCCATCAAAACCTATCAAACAAATTAACATGTTATTAAATACACACTATCTATACATGCAGCTATTGAATAAAGTATGTATTTAAGTTTAGAAAATGTTATGAACGTGATCAATTACATAATAATTCGTCTTAATTATAATTATATCTTGCTTAAAATGTAAACTTTATTACCTAAACATTATTTTTAAAGCTCTCTTGATTTTGAATTGCCTCCAAAACCTACGATGTATAATTGGAAATTACTTAAAGCTGTGCAATTTTATAAAACTTTCTTCTGTAGTTCTGTTAATTTAAAGCTATTTTGATTTCACAAATATTATAAATATAATTTTCTTAGTTTTACAAACGGACGTAATTAATTTGTACAATTCAGTTTTCCTCAAAAGATTTGATTATAACTCTGATGTTATCCTTTGACAATGGTATACTTTAAGTACTCATTATATATAATCTATTATGGTTATAGAATAATAAAAATATAAATGAAAAGCTTGCAAGTTTAAAATTAAATAAATAAATTTGTTTTAAATCATGACTTTTTTTACAACAGTAAGAATTATATTACATTGTTAGTCATAAATAGCTTGGATTAAATTAAATATGTTTATTTACTAAACAGCCAGTACAGCTTGGAAACTATAAATACAACCTAATAATACCATTTAAATAATTTATAGTGAAGTTGTTTACCAACCATTCTTTGATTTTCCTTGTTAAAGTATTTTCTATGCACAAAAGTAGTAGGTAAACCCTACCTTTAATCATACATTTATGTAAATACTTTTTAGTTAAGGCCTATTTTTTGTGTGAGAACAAAAGAGATTAAGAAAATCTAGGGTATTCAAATCAAGTCAATAAGACATTGCATTATTAATATACAATATTTGTATTTTTAAAGATAATATTCATATCAGCCTCTCGTAACTAAGCTTGTTTTGATAGATAGTCCTTGTTCTGAAATGTTTTAAAAAGCGCTATAGCGGCCATATCAGTACTAGATAAATAAACCGTAGAATTTTGCTGAGGTTACCGTTTTTAGGTTATCACTTTCTACACACACTCTTCTGTACAGTGGTGCGTTTAGCGTGTATTCCATGAACTACAAGATTGTAGTGTTAGTGATAGACCTTCGTTAAAATATAATATAGTAAAACGATCAGAGTGTCGGAATTTCACTCTCGAAACGCGGTATGTTCGGGGACCGTCGTATCATAACAGTGTTGACTATGGCGTGTATTGGGTCAGGTAGACTCTGTGCTCGTGTGGAGAAACTGTGCCAGCTTGGACACAATTTACAAGCAAGAAGAAAAACATCTTCACTTGTGAGAATTAAACAATTCAGTATTCAACCCTTCACAAGAACTCTAGCTCAGGGTTGCCAGGTCAGTTTTATTTATAAAGTGTATGCTTATTTTTAAGTACTTTGTTTAATCTTCTGTTGCTTGCCTACACTCCTAATCAATTGTAAAAATGGATAAGTGTTGTCACCTTCATTATATAATATGAACACTGGGGTGAGTTCAGAAGCCAGTTGTAGGTTAGGAAATTCAAAAGTCAAATTGAAAGTATTTTCGATCACTTCTTAAAAACAGCTATTTTTGACTTAATCTAATTTATTATTGTATTTAATTTTAATCAGGGCTGTATTTTTGATAATTTATGTTTGTTTTTTACTTATCAATATACATTTTATAATATATTCTTATTTGCGTGATAAGTAACGCATATATGCTCGCTGTGTGACCTGAAATATTATTCACTGAATTATAAAGCTGAATATTTTTTGTAAAAGATAAACACGCTAAGTTATCAATTAGAGTAACTTTATAGTAGTATGATAATTCTTTTTATCATTGATCTATATTGAAACAACGTGTGTTTTATATTAACTTCTGTCTTCTTGAGACAATTTGAAAAGCGGCCCCTGAGTAGGGCTTATTAGATTTATATATTTTGCACAGCAGACGATACTGTGCAGACGTTTCCCGCCAGATTTGAACCCATTTATTTCGGATGCTGAAATTGCTACGATAATTGTTCTTCAAATACAGGCGGTTGATTGTGAAGCTTATCTGATAAACCAATTAGTAAGTAAAAAGAGTATGAGAATATAAATATCGCATAATTTAGTGGGCTACAGTTACATTATTGTAATATTTAAGGACTAAGGTATATTGCAGTAATATTTTGAACAGTTTAAAATTATGCAATACATATAATTATAGTACTAACAAACATATTATAATAATTATAGAACTTATATACATATATATTCGACAAGTTGATTGAACATCTATTTAATTAGGGCTATTTACAACACAAACTAATGATGTGCATCATTGGAACATTATTTACTTGTGCTGGCAAAGGAAATAAAAAGAGAGAGGTGATCTTTTTAGTTGCAACTTAAAGGCAACATTAAAACCATCTTAGAAACAAAAATACTGATACAATTTTTTCAAAAGAGTTCTATTTTTTTTAAAAAGAAAATTCGCCCTTAACCTCTGCCAACCCATAGTCTATAAAACTTAATACCATTTGGTAGTAAATCAAAGAGTATAAACCTTCTAATCAATACTACAACTACACGCTTCGGTGGCCGCATGGTCTAAGGCGCTACTCTCGTATTAGACTAGACTGGGAGATTGGGGTTCGATCCCGGTAGTTTGGTTTTCCAAATTGTTTTCCATTCTCCCTTCATGCAAATGCGGACACCACAACTTTAAATGTAATCTTCCTCATCCCTAACCCATTAGCGTAATTAGTACATAGGCGTATAACCCAAACGGATAATAATACATGGTCTAAAATAAATAAAAATAATTGTTTATATATTTTTAATAAATCTTTTATCAAATGAAGATTATTGCCCCAAAAAATTGCCCATCCCATTATTCGAGAACTTACGGGTACTTTCTCAACCAAATAAATATCAAGAAACACAACCACCCCAGCCTTCAAGATGAAACATGACCAATGTTTTGCCAGTAGCGGGAATCGATCCAAGTTAAGTAAGATAACTTGGGGTCTTGGCGTCAGGATGTCAGTCACGGGTGTTTTCCCAGCTTTCCTCTAAAGGAGTAACACCTGCTGCTTGCTTCTCATCTCTCATTCTTAGATATCACGGATAACACAAACTGACACGAGACGGTAGCAGTACAAATACAATCTAGTTCCACATGTGGTCTCTATTGAGCTTTGTATTATCTACCGCTTCTTACGAGTCCGGGGGAAGAATGGAAAACACCCTTGACTAGGGTTCAAACCATAGACCCTGTATCTCCAGAAAACCAGAGCTGTAGTCCACGTGCTTGCTTACCGTATTACCAATTCAGGTTGTACGCATGTATTATGCTAATTACGTTAATACGGCAGGCATGAGGAAGGAAGAATTTAAAATAAATATTCCCGCATTTGAGTGGAGAAAGAAGAGTGGGGGGAAGGGTCATTTAGGGAAAAAAACTTCCTAGTATACCAGGCCGGGATTTGAACCCCGACCTCAACGTCACCGGAAAACCAGACTAAATAAACTCTTATGTTTATAAATAAAATACCTTTATAACTTTCTATATCGGGATTGCCAAACCACATGAAGGCCAAGATGTCTTGACGGTAACAGTTCTACTTTCATATATTCATACAGATTAGCCAAGGTCGTAGCCAGCCAATAATTTCAGGGGGGGTTTGGTGGCCACATCCCCCAATTGACGGAGGTTAGAAAAAACGGTAACTGATAAACTGTTCTAGAAGCTATATGAAGTGTTTTTATGGTAACACAGCCCCCTGATTTGTACTTGTGCCTTAATTTTGATATTGTTTGAACCATAAATAAAGCTATATAATTTTGTTGATATAATTTCAGGGGGTAGGAGGGTTGAACCCCCAAAACCACTGACTACGACCTTGAGACTAGCTAATAATATGTTCTGCACTCTCACGTTAGATAAATATTATCAAGGTCGATAGTAATAGTAATTAGTAATATTTCAATTTACTTAGGATAACAATTATAATTCAACAAACATGTTAATTAGTAATTAATGGAGATACAGTGATCAAACTCAATAAACATATTAGTAAAAACTATTTATATAAAACCAATAAAAAGTAATTTATAAATATTTTAATTTCTAATATGGTGGTAAGGGAGTTCCTGAAATGACTCTCTCGAGTTTGACTCGTCTTTTATGATATATAAGTCAAATATGCAAATCCAGAGTTCGCGTGCGCTGGAATATAACAGCCAACATGAAGGAAAAGTAGAGTTTGTCGTCCATGACACCAAGATCATCAATATAAAGGGTATCATTGACCAATTTATGAATGAAGAAAATACCTCTGGTTTTCCTAGTGGAGGATACGGTTTTTTTTAATTTAATAATACACATATTTTCAATAGATCATTGTAAAATACCATTTATATGTTTGTAGGTCCATACAATCTACCATTGATATCATATTTACAAACAGCTTGAAATCATCAGTAAAGAGTAAACAAGCAGTTTAAATTTGTACTGATTTCATTGATAAATACATCAAAGGGGAGTTGACTTTAATCTGACTCCTGGGCCATTACGGACTAGACTAGACTTTCAGATGTAGGCTACTAATTGATATTAATAGGAAGTACATTGTTTAACTTGCAAATGGCTGACAAACAAGTTTGCATAATAAGCGAGATTGGCCGACATGACTACGTTTTGAATAATTATTATATTGTTATGTTGTGATTTATTATATTGTGCTGACATAAATCGGAAGCTCTACTCTAGTCAAAATAAATAATTGCACCCACCTAACCTTGAGCAGAGACTTGTGGGCAACATTTCCTATAAGCTCTACTAGATTCGTGACAATATATTTATTGCCCACAAAGGCATGTTTATTTTCAGATGGTGCATCTTTCAGATGGAGAAATGTATGCGATATAGGCCTTTAAATATTTATAACAGTATTAATAATAAAAACTATAAATACAGTATTTAATTGAAATGTTAATATTATTAAAATAAATTATATTACTTTTATAATATAATAATAATAATAATAATATTTCAATCTGTTCACCTGAATGTCTAGCTGTTCTAATTTTCAGCCCTATACAATAATTACCTTACCTTAACAATGGAACTCAAAATGTATAAACTATCAAGTTTGTCCCCTTCTAGCTCGTGAACTGTAATTATTTGCTTCCACTGTAACGCGTCTCTTATCAAGCGGGATGAGGGGAAGTGATAAGTTACTTATGCACCAATCCGGGTTCGAAACCTCACCTCCCCGTCAAAAGTGGCCTATTGCGATGTTGAACCAGGGAGCACCAACATTGCTGATCTACCACACATGAAGTGATACCCATAGCGCAATCAGCTGTCTAGAGAGTGCGATCAACAATACGAACAAGAAAATATGTATCATCTGTGAAATTGGGGGTTGTAGCTATTCTAGAACTGTGTTATTTGTTTGTAAGTCATCACGTTGGGTGTACCTAACGGAAGACTGGCCAGTGCAGTAGAAGTTGGATAGGGGGTATGGAATATCCACTAGTACGGTGGGGGGTCATC
>CABFWB010007049.1:9824-27814 GCA_902151455.1 Timema bartmani
TTTTTTTTTTTTTTTGTAAAGTTTGATCAAAAGGTTTTCGATCTGAGTGTCATGTCAAAGTATTATAAATGTTTGAATCTAATAGGTCTACCTGAGTAAACATAAATAAAACAACTGAAATGTAAGATAACATTTTAAGTCCCTACACAAAGCTTTTGAAGAAATAATAATACAAAATAATCAAACGAGAATTAACGTATGTATGGCAAAAATAAGGAAAGAGATGGGGTGGGGGGATGGGGCATGGCTAGAGCTCCGTAAAATTGGTGAGACGCGATAAAGCGAAAAGTTCTGTACAAAGATGGAATCAAGTACTTTTTTCCTTTGATAGTTTTTAGATTATGATTTAAAATGTTTTTGAAAAGCGAAATGAAATGAAATTGTCTTGTTACACGAAATCCTCCTATAAAACGAAATAAACCGCTTTTACAAAAAAAAAAAAATATTTAAATAAACACGAAATTAGCACGAAACTAAGCAGAGATTTTGACCATGCTGTAATTTGATTAGTATTTTGTTGTAGTGTAAGCTAACTTTAAACTATAAAATTATGAAATATGCAGTCAAATTTGACAAAGAATTTTAAAGCAAATATATAAGGTTTCAATAATAAATTTTAATTTTGTATACAATGTCTCGAGATGTAAATAATTCTTAAACACCTCAGATAACATGTAATTTTGAATAAACACGAAATAACACCTAAAAGTTAGATTTAAAAAACGAAATTTAACTAAAGATAAAACCATTTTTTACGGGGCTCTAAGCATGGCGCATGTATCAACTTGGATAGGGTAGGGAGTCAGGGACTTTAAGTAATCGTACATATGGTCACGCAAACAAAGGTGTCAGTCTCGTCTACAGTATTTGAGATTGCCTGCTATGGGCTGGTCGGCGTTGGAATCCCAGCCTGGTATACTGAGGTTATCGTTCACTTAATTTATTTCTCACTCTCCCTCCACGCGAATACATGTACATTTTCTCCAAATTGAACCATTGTATTTCCTATTCAATTTTGTGTAAATGTATAATTTATATGTGACTAAGGTGGTATGGCCGTGTGAGAAGAATGGAGGAGGAAAGGATGCCTAGTAGGATGTTGGGTATGGAGGAGGGAGGAAGACCAAGGGATGGATGGCTGAAGGGAGTAAGGAGGAGTGTGGAGGAGAGAGGAGAGGACTGGGTCAAGGTGGAGGGAGAGAGGTGTTGGGAGGAAAGAAGGCAGTGGAGAGACTTACGTTACAAACAGACCCAGATAGTGGCTGGAAGCTGTTCATGATGATGATGATGATGTAACTTATACTGTGGCAAGCGCGGACGGGTAGTAAGACGTTGAACACACATACACACATTGCAAATATGTATGAGTGTGTATGAACGTAGCTGTCGAGATCCCTCTGGAGCCAATTTTTTTTTGCAGCTTACTACCCGTCCGAGACATCGACATGCATACACTAATGGGGCAGTGATGAAGAAGTTTGAACGGACCTACCTGAATTGTCGTGATAGGAGCCGTACATCCAGCCAGGATTTGAACCTCAGCCTCTCCGTCAGTTACAAACCAAACTAGAGCTTAACGTCTAGTCCATGTGACGCAGTAGTATGAGGTTAGTTAAAATTACACTCATGAAAAACTGTGATCCAAAGCAATTACAAATTTGGTTATTTGAGCTTACCCTGCAGGTCTTCTGCCATTGTGTGCTACAAGTTTGGTCGAGATTTTTCAAAATTATCTAAAAAGTAAGTGGGGGTGATATGGCCGAGTAAATAGGGGGGGGGAGGGTGCATATGTACAAAGGGAGACAAGAACTGATTGATACAACATATTTTAGTCTCTCCAGGATTTATTGCCGGAGAACCAGCTTCGGCGGCCACATAGTCTAACGCGCTACTCTCGCAGCAGACTAGACTGCCGATGACGGGGAGGTTAAAGTTCAAATCTCGGTCGGGTGTACTGAGGATAGTTTTCCATTCTTCTTCCATGCAAATGTGGGTACACTTCCTTTAAATATAGCCTTTTTCATCTCTAAAACCACCAGAGTAATTAGTACATATGCGTACATATAAATATTGATTGGTGCTTTTGCACCACGTGTGTTGGTGACCTGGTGGTCAAGGGGTAAGGTGTCAGACTTCTGTGCTGGAGGTCCGGGGCTCAATCCTCAGTTCCGGCACAGACTTATCTGATTGCCAAACCCTTCCTTCACCTCTGACAAGACGTGTATTAATCACAACTTGTGAATGTGTGGAATGCCAGGCCTCCACCGTAGTTCGGATCACACGTTTAACTGTAGGTCCTCCATTTCATCTTACAATCACCCTACCATTACACATTAGCGTAAGTGCGTATAACCCGAACGGGTAGTAAGACGCGGTGCTANGGTAACAAGACGCTGTGCTAATAATAATAATAATAATAATAATAATAATAATAATAATAATAATAATAATAATAATAATAATAATAATAATAATATTAATAATAATAATCAAATAATAATAATGAACATGTGTTAGAAAGTACAGCGTAAGACAGTCCAGTCTCTGGCACAATCTTGTGGTTAACTTTAGAACTTCCCTTAATTCACACGTTTTCACCTTCCATGTTTGTATTGTTCAGTTTGTAGCCTCACTTTGTCCAGTTTCAGAAACTTTCATGTGCTCCGACCTATACAGGGTGATCCGAAACTCTCTGTACAGACTTTAATGGGGGATAGGGAACAATAAAATAAATATTTCTCGTTAACGAATGTATATCTGCAGAGTCACCCTTAGGTGTTAGAGGGCGCTGTCGGTATATAAATGAAAGGAAGACATTGTGAAAAACATTTTTACCAACAACAGTTTACAGTGATTTCAACCATGTTTGGAGGTTCGTCACACACCTGTTAGGATATCTTTGACGGTACAATCTTACAGCATCCCTCACATTCCCATTGCCAGCCCCATACGCTGGATGTATGTGAGTCAGTTCAGAATCAGTTAAATGCTTCATGTTACACTTAAGAGGTCTGTGTTTCGAATAACGACGGTGAAAGATAGCCACTTGACGCGCAGCTCAACAGCACCTTTTAGCACATAAGGGTGACGTCAACAGATACACATTCATTTAAAAAAAATTGTTTTAGTGTTCCCTATCGGTCATTAAAGTCTGTTCACAAAGTTTCGAATCATCCTGTAATTAATTATTGATTTGTCTTAACCAATAGATATAGGAAGGTTGAGGCTTTCAAGCTAGTGTAGCCATATTGGTTTGGAATTAAAATATTATACAGTTTTCTTGTGATATTTAACAAACTTAAAAAATAGTCGTCAATTCACTGCCACTTACAAAACTTGTAAAAACTACTGGATCTACTTTCACATATAGATGTTATGTATAATGTAGTTTCTGATAGGTGTTGTCAATTTCCCCAGATGTAGGCAACATATTATTCAGCTACTAGCGAATACAGGCACTAGAGCATGTAAAGTGCATCGTCCTATAAGACCCGAACCAGTGACAAGGTGGCTACAAAACATATTTTACAAAATTCCTTGACTTTTCCAGGCAATATTTTTCAATTTTCCCTGACTACTTTTTTCCAATTTTAATGGTGGATGATGACTTTTGTTTTATTTATAATTGATCACATATTAAAAAATGTTTGTATCTACTAAACATAGACAGTTTTATCAGTTATTTAAAAAATTAAAATGTAATTTTATTTAGGTAGGCCAATTTTTAACTTTTATTTTTGTGTTTAGTTGCGAAATTAATGGGATATTTTAGACATATTTTTTAATTCCCTGACTTTTCCTTATTTTTAGTTAAATTCCCTGACATTTCCCTGTTTTCCCTGTCATCCAAAAATTCCCTAACTTTTCCAGGTTTTCCCTGTTTTCCCTGTCTGTAGCCACCATGAGTGACGATAAAGTTTTTATGTCTGCCAACAAAACTATCCAATCGCTCGTCCCTAAAATATTTTATTCCTCCTCCCTCCATTCCTAAATAACTGGGATCAAACCGGTGGTCTCCAAGGGACCTGTAGTCAACCTTCCTTGAGCCCTCCGAGCCTCGGGGTTGACGGATATCGCAAGGTAATCCGTAGTGACCAAAAAACAACAACAGCAACAAATAAAAACAACAGGTATATTTCTCCATGCCGAACAAACCGCATACACTAAATTAAAAAAAAAGGAAAATTCGAATGAATCCTATAATAATGACATAATTTAGTACGAAGGAAATCCTTTTCACTGGTGATTCCAGTCACCCCATCACAATCACAATCAATCACACACGGCAGTCATTGTTTTATATATACATATATGTGGCAATTCTACCACTCATAACCTCAAAACGTAGCTTTTAATGTATTTTTGATGGATTAAAATATACATCCATGTCCTCTAGCCTTAGCACTTTGTAGTGGCTACACATTATATCGGTTTTATTTTGGAATGAACAAAAAAANTATTGATGAAGCACCACTTTGATCCGTGAGCCGCAATATATATCGCCCGGTATAGTGGACACAAGAACTCCTGCATACTGCGATGGATTGTGGGCCTCCGTGGGGCAGTAGGGAATGTTAAGCCCCATCTACAGACTCCGTAAGAGATCTAATCCACACCAACAGAGTGTACTGTCTACAGAGTCCTTATCCTTAATTCCTTAGTCCTTATCACTCCGTAGAAATTGACTCAACTTTATACTTTATATTTTTAAGGTCTAGCCGATACGGACTGCTAAGGACTACCAATCACAGCGAAGGAAGCGTGCGCGCGCGCATAGAAATGAAAGCACCAATGACGTCATCATAGAAATCACACGAACTATCTCATGTTTTAAATATATTATTTGTGAATGCACTTAACCTACCTTTCAAATGTAACATATCCTGGACGTTTCATCAAAATATGTTTTGTAGTTAGTTGTGTTTAGCTGTGATATCGTCTGCTGGCGCCTAGCTTCAGAAAACTCCCTTTCGAAGAGGCTGATTGGACGTTGTTTCCAACTTTATCGTTGGTTGGCACGGTCACGTGATTACGGATACAGATATGGACTGTGTAGACGTGATTTAGATTTCTAAGGACTTAAGGACTATAAGGATTCAGAGCTCTGTAGATGTGGCTTTACTTGTTTTGGAAACCGACACGTGTTGACAGCTTCTGCCAAAAGAGAGTGCGTGGGTGGATCGTTATTTTTTTATTTCAATTGGATGCTACTCTCTGTGACCACCCTCTCTCTCTCTCTCTCTCTCTCTCATGATTATGATCGGTTGAACGATCGTGATAGGACGAGAGGGAAAGGAAACATATTTTTCCCATAGAGCACCCGATTGGAAATGTTTCAATCGCTCTGAAATCTCTCTCAGTAAAGGGCAATTATGTGTTATTTTGGGGTTTTTTTTCCCCCTTTCATATTAGTTAGGAAGATAATTGCCTGTATGTTGTTTCCCTGTGGCTGAGTGGATAGGGTGTCCTACAACAGTTTTCATAAGAGAACCCCCTGAAAATATCTTCGCGAGAGGGGTGGAGGATTAAAATAATGCTGTCAACATTTTAAAATCCGTTCCTTGTGCCACAAAATAAGGGATTAACGTATAGTTTTGGGGTTTTAGGTTGAGTTGGTTTTGAAAGTTGTGATTCGACAACACCCTGTGGTTTGAAGATGCACGAATGTAATCTTTTACAAACGAGTTATAAATAGCCTAGTGTTTTTAGACGCTTAAAAATATGTATTCCAGAGTGGTTATAGCTAATAAGAAAAACGTGAAATATCTGTACACTAAGTTTAATATTTAAGAAATTTAACTTCACTAGATATATTAAAATTGTTTGAATAACAATTTAAGGTGGCCAAGAATGTTGGTCTTAGATCAAATATAATAGTCCTATCGGATTTATTGGGACAAGGCCTGGGTAAGTGTCTTTTCTTGCATTAAAGTACGCCATCACGCAACTGGCCCCGTGGTCTAGTGTTCAGTGCACCTGGTTATGAGCCTAGGGGTAGCGGGCTCAATTCCCGTCTAGTACCTTAGATATTTTTCCCTAAAGGGGAATTACCCCAAGGGTCATCAGTGTTTGGGTGATTGGGCAGGTTTAAGACTCGTACCGGCTCCACAACTCCATAATGACTACCGGTATCATCACATCATCTAATTACGGGTACCACGTGTGGACAACCTCCTGTAGTGTATCCTGGGTAACGTTTTGTACCACAGAGCGGCTGATAGTCTACACACAAGGCTACCAAACCTGGGTGTAATGTACCTCCAGGTCAAATGTGTCATACGATTAAAACAACATTAATAATCAAGTAGGCCTACTTTCAAGGGTCATTTGTGGGTTGTTACTACGTCAAGCCAATCTTTCCTGCCTGTACTTAGTAGCCAACCCCCCCTTACTATTCATTTGACCAACCACACTACCAATAATGTAATAACCAGATGTGTGTTTATTGTAATTAAAAGGAAGTATTGATATCAATAGTTTACTAGTACAGTCACGTACAATCCTGCTCACCACGGAAACAACTAGTACAGTCACGTACAGACATGCTCATCATGGAAACAACTAGTACAGTCACGTACAATCCTGCTCACCACGGAAACAACTAGTACAGTCACGTACAGACATGCTCATCATGGAAACAACTAGTACAGTCACGTACAATCCTGCTCACCACGGAAACAACTAGTACAGTCACGTACAATCCTGCTCATCACGGAAACAACTAGTACAGTCACGTACAATCCTGCTCACCACGGAAACAACTAGTACAGTCACATCCAGCCCTGCTCACCACGGAAACAACTAGTACAATCACGTACAGACCTGCTCACCACGGAAACAACTAGTACAGTCACGTACAATCCTGCTCACCACGGAAACAACCCACCACCCTTTACTATACTTGTTTTTATTACCACGTCTTACTACCTGTTCAGGTTATAGGCATAAATATTAATTACGCTGAGTTAGGATGAGTAATGTTGAACTTTGGAGAAAGTGTACCCCCATTTGCGTGGAAGGAAAGTGGAGAGCTATTTAGGAAAGAAAACCTCAGTGCACCCGACCGAGCTTAAAGCTCCAATCTTCCTGTAATCGGCTGTCTAGTCTACTGTGAGAATGATGCCTTAGACCATGCAGCCACTGAAGCAGGTACCAGTAGTCTACTATTAAAATAATAGCTACAGTATAGTTTTTAGTAGGTCTACCATATAACTAAAATAACTTTTTGAATGACTTATCAAACAAATTGAATTTTTACATAATTGAGAAAGTCGATAAACATGTGAAATTATAAATAAATGAAAATTATAAATTGTTATTCCAGTGAACAAAGTCGATCTCAAATGTCAAAATAAATGTTCAAACAACACAAACTTGGTAAGTTAGTTTAGCACTAGGTAGCAACTATTTATGTCACAGTAAAATAAAATGTAAAAAAAAAAAAAATGAAACCTGCGTAAATTCAAAAATATTACGAAACTAGAAATCAATAACGACTTGTCCTCGACTTTTCAGATCCAACCGTCGACGTTACCCTCGTGAATTATTGAGTGATCAATAAATTTATTCCTCTTTAATGATGAATGAGTTTTATCCAAACCAACGTTTCAAAACACACCCATAGAACCAACAAGAAGAAAAACCCCCGACATTTAATTGGCTAGAGTTTAAATTCCAACTGGAGACCCGAAAATTGTTTCGTTCAAAATAATTGATGGATTGCCTTGCATCATTCATAAATAAGAAATAAAGACATTCGACTAACTCTAAATAAGTCCATCAATTTGCATTAATTTATTGTAACCTAATTACTCAATCTATACCTTTTTAGATCCACCTTTATCCATCCTTTCATTATGTTTGTTATTTATAAATACTCGATTTGTTGGATTTTTTTTTTCTTTTAGTATATTTAGATTCGATAAACAAAGGATTAATTTTTTATTTTGCTTTTTGATTTAGCAATCCTAGGACAGTTTATTTTTATACACACCCATACACACACTCATACACACATGGTCGATTTAATTTGTGAACATCCAGGGAGAGATTTCCATACTGGGAGCCACATATGTATTGTACACTCCTTGACAATAGTTTGTATCCTTACTCCTTCTACCAACGCCTTAAAGTACCTTAAAACGCAACATGCATTACAGTAAGTTTAGGTGACGGCTAATACGACTGATAAAATATCCGTTAAGAATTTAACAAGAGCACTTGAAACATAATATCTACAAATAATTTTGAAATAAATTATCTCAAAACTAAATTAATTCAAACTGACTTATTTGAATGTATTAAATGGTTCATTTCAAAGTGGTTTTGGTGAATGACATTTAATTGTTTCTATTTTAGTAGTGATAGAATCTATTGATAAAACTAAATGGATACCAAACAGGAACCTCATATTACAGTTCAAACCTTTACTAAGATTCATGTTAAGTTTGAATATTTTAAACTAATAAATTACTACAAAGGGTGCAACTTATCGAAGGGAAAAATGCGGTATTTCTCGCGAGAATGTCAACGTAAAAAAAAATAATTAAATAGTCGATATATTGGGCCTATATACACGTATTTAAAACACCCTCACATACTTGACCCTTAGTAATTTTCCAGCTCACAGCTGCAATCAAAACGTGCACTTGTTTGATAAAACACATCCCCTATTCAACCCTTTATTTTTCCCTGGGTCAAACTTTATTTTTTTCCACTGTTTTTATTTTTCAGTATAAAATCCTGACTGCCCACAGAAATGTGGATTGTGGAGGGAGAAAAAAAATACATAGGGGGTGGTTTGGGGTTGAAGGGAACGTTGCAGTTGTATTTTTTTTTTTACTGCTACCCCGACAACGTGCATGTTCACCCCCTTTTTTTTTTTTACTTCGACGATGGTGAAATAGTCTGAATACGAGGTCAAACACAGAGCATTTTATTATTAGTTAGTAATGAGTGACATCAATTTTTATCATTGAGCTGGATACAAGCGGTGTCAACGTGTGTGATTGTGACGCATAAAAAAAATAGGGGTTGGAAAATAGAGGCTGGTATAGGTTTTGTGAGTAGTGATGAAGGGGTTTGAGGAGTGTAAAATGGGGGGAGGGTGGTAAATAAACTAAATATGTCAACAACGAGTGGGTAAAATTCAGGTAGGTGTGTGGTGAAACAGTTGGGGGTTGGTAGAGTGGGGAGGGGGGAAAGGTAAAAAAGTATATACATTTAATCAATAGTAAAAAATGAAAAATTTGGAGATTGCTGTATACATTAAAAAACTTTATAACTATATAGGCTACCTATTTTTTTTTAAATACAATCAAAACAATTAAATAAATAAAGATTGAATAGAATTCACATTCAGTTTTCGGTTGTATTCGAATTTGTCTCGTTAAAATCTGTATTTATTAAAAATTTCCCTTTTATTTTTTTACGTGTTGTCATAATCATAATCAACTGTTTCCAGCCTGTGGCCAGGTCACTTTAGTAAAATGCCTTCATCTTCCTCTATCTATCCACAGTTTGTAATCCTTTAATCTCTTCCATTCTTCTCCTCTCACTGGAATACTTTCTGTTATCTGCTCCTAAAATCTCTTTCTAGGCCTCCCTTGCAAACTTTTTACTACATACTTCATTACCATAATTTTCTTTGGCATCCTCTCTTTTTTCGTCCTCAATACATGCTCAAACCTTATCAGTTCTGCTTCCTCTACTATCTCATGTACTCCCTGTATCTATACTATTTCCCAGATAACTTCATTCCTAATCTTGTTTCTCCTTGTCACAGGTAACATCTTCTCCTAGTCTCTCTTACATTCAACGTCCATGTTTCTGCTGCATGTGTGACAATGGGTACAAAGTACGCCCTGTACAACACTTCCTTACACTTCAAGGGCACTTCTTTTCTCCTTAGAAGGTCTATTACATCTTACACACCTATAGAACAACTCTCCCTGATGTACTCTTATTAAATCCTCTCTACTTTCACTTCCATCCTAAATAAATTAAATGTCGTACTAGTATGAAACTCCAAAACCTCGGCAACAATCTGGTCCTGCCATCTGACATGTGAAACAGGTTTAGGGTGATGATATTTTTTTAACGGCCTTGGTCACAAATATATGATACAATTTATTTTCTTAAAAGTTTCTAAAATAATTTTAGTCTTAAAATGTATTTCTAGTTGATAATTTAAAACACCTCTATGAACACAATAAGTTTCTCACATTCCAATAACTGTTTCTCATTGTTTTTCAACGTTCCTTATTGTTTACGGTAACAGAACCAAAAGTTCCTATAGGCTGATTGTGTCCAAAAGTAGCGGTAAAGATCAAAGTAACAATTTGTGTACATATTTTTACTGTTGGAACTGTTGTTTCAGTGGGGCTGTGGACGTCTTGTTTCAGAAATTGTGTTGTTACTGCTCGTTTGATAATGACAAATGAACATTTCATAAGTTTGATTGAAAGAATTCACGGGACCCAAGGCCCCATGTTGATTTCTCTCCAACGGGCTTGGGCTTGTCCATCATTTACGCTTCCTTCTCTTATTTTTCTTTTTACTTAAGATAATATAAGTTGCAGCTGCTGCTGACAACAACAAAAATCGTCGTCGTATCAAATATTAAATTCGCAGGATGATTGGATTCAAGTGAAAATGTAAGAAAATGTGCATATAGCTAAACAACTGTTGCTCCGGTTTTGTCAGATCAAACTGTCTATGGCAACATGAGTAAACCGTTCCTAAAATGTATTGCTTTGGTGAGGGCAGATTGTTCCAGTAAGTTTGCTTTTCTTTCCGTTTCCAGAAATACTGTGCAACATTTAGCAACAAGAATTCCTTTATGTTTCTTTGGTGAACGGAGTTTTAGAGATAAGTGAATTATCTCTCGAGGGTATAAAGAGAAATAACTTATCTCCCTAGGAAGTACAAACAAATTACTTATGTCCCTAGGGCAAACAAACAAGTGGCTTATGTTCCTAGGTGATAGAAATAAGTTACTTATGCCCCTAAGACATACAAACAAGTGACATTTTTGTTCTGGATATTTAAGATCTGAATTACCGGGTTTGAGAGATAATAATTGCTTTCAATCGTGTACATACTTATTATTTTAATAGTACGAGAGGGGGATATAAAAATAAAGTAGTTTTATAAGGCTTTAGTAACTTATAAAACTTTACACAACCAAACCAAATCAACTCAGTTTAATCGGTATCTAATATAAGCTATAGAGAAAGAGATTGATAAAATTTGGATGGAGAGGGGAAAAAACTCACTCACTCAAAACGAAAGATCCGGGACAGAATTCTTCTCCCTGAAGTTAACACACGCTTGTTGAACTGAGGTACCCTGCTCATAAAATGAAGACTTACTCAGGTGAACATCTTGAGGCAGTGACACGAACACATAACGCTGTTCAATGACCTTCTGATACATAGGCTGTGCTAATTATACATCCTGCACAGTCAGTTGCTCATTAAACTAGGACTCAATCAGATGAACATCTTGAGAAAGTGACATGAGGTCCTTAAGTCTTTCTCCAAGGATCTGCTATGTCTAGGAGACTCCGTTAGCCAAACCTCCCGAGGAGCCACCGGCCCCCGAGTCCGAGAGACTACCATCCGTAGGCGATGAGGAGGTGAAATGAGGACGAATCATCCCATCATCCTCAGGGGAAAGGTCTGGCGTCGACGGGTTCGTCACCCCTATCACACCCCTCAGCATTTCCAACGGATCGAGGTCTTCAGCCGACGCGGAGGTTCTGGTTTGTCTCCTGCGGTTGATCACCCACCGCGCCACACGCTTCTTACGCATGACCTCAGCTCGCCGAGGAGGCTTCCTACCCGCGAAAGTCACGAAGTGTCTCTCGCGGCGGTCGTTGTCCTCCCTGACCGGCCTACCCGGGTCGTCGTCATCTTCCGCGGGGACCGCGTCGCGGGAGATCCTTATTTGAGGACCCATCATCGACAATGGGTCGTGCCGGAACCTTGCTCGACGTGGGTGGGGATAGACTAGTTGATTATGAGGCATTTGGGAACAAGAACTAAACTTACGTGCAAATATTTACAGAATTATATATTTTAACAAGGTTTTTGTTGTTGCTTTTTGAAAGATTCACATTTGAATTTCTTTACGTGTGCTACCAAATATAGGCGAATAATTTAGAAGGAATGGAAGAATATGTTACTATGGTTTTAATATTTCTCTTTCAACAGAACCCTAATAATAGTGTAATCCATGAATCATAGTTCCCTGGGAAATGTAGCTACCTATAGGTATATCTATTTATCTACATGCATTATACTTTTATTTAGTTTTAACATCTGCATAGTATGTGTGTGTGTTATTGCGTGCGTGTAGCAATCTAGAAAGTATTTACAGCAAATAATCTATTTAGTAATATTTAGTATATTAAATATATTTGACTTCCAATCAAAATATCTAAATAAATTAGGTTAAGTAATTAGATAAAATATAATCGTAGCTAACACTATCCTTTTAATATTATAGATAATAATAATAGTAATAATAATAATGAATACTATTTTTTTCTTAATAAACAT
Organism: Timema bartmani; assembly: GCA_902151455.1. Taxonomy (NCBI): domain Eukaryota; kingdom Metazoa; phylum Arthropoda; class Insecta; order Phasmatodea; family Timematidae; genus Timema; species Timema bartmani. The sequence continues at coordinate 22,388 of CABFWB010007049.1, forward strand.
TAGATGATCGAAAAAATAATGGTCATTTGAATGTTGGTTCGATACCAAAAGATCAGTTTGACTAACTTTCTCATTACGTTTATTTTCAATTGCTGTAATCTTGATATCATTGGTTTGATGTCCGGTGTTGGTGGTGACAAATATATTTTATATGTATATACAGCCGCATGGGTGGATCCAGATCATTTTCATAAGGGGGGGTCATAATTATAGATAGCATTGTTACTTACAATGTTAAATTTCTGTTTGAAGCCGTTTAGTAGTCCTTCATTCATATGTAATCTTATGTATGTTTCAAACCGTGGTCATACTCCTTAATTTTTTTAAATCATATAGTTTTTATAAACCATTTAGAGTGACACTCCTTCAACAATTTTTTTGAAAAATAGTTCATTCTAGAAGCTATGAGTAGTCTTAGCCTTGATCTATTAAAAAAATTAGATTATTTTATAAGCAACTTAAAGTGTTCCTCACCCAGAAATTTTTGAAAATTGGATGACCTTGGAAGCTGACTTTTTGTGCCAGTTAGATGCCTCTAGTCTAGTAGTTATTTGAAGTGGTTTTCTCCAGCAAATTTTTGACAATAGAATGCATCTAGAAGTCATTTGGAGTCTGACTTAAGGCCATCTTTCAGCTTCATATTCGATAATATCAGAGTATTTGAAATATATCTAGGTGGGAATTTATTCCAGGGAGGGCTAAATTATTTCCAGGAGGCCAGAGCTCCCCACAGTTCCATCGCTCCTGCCATCCACACATATTCTATATTCGGTATTCATGGATGAACTGCTCTCAGGTGATTATTAGTCTTCTTTGATGTGTCTACCGTCTCTATGCGAACAATGTTCGTTACTCGCTATACATGACAAAGTACATAAAAACTAATATTTTATCCACACTTTCGTGAGTCATATCAAACAGTGAATAAACGTGGACGAATAACGCACGTGTGGAACGGGCTTAAGAGGTGTCTGCACTTAAAAAGTTAAAAAATTGTATAGTTTATTTGTGTTGTATTTTCTTTCTAAAATTTGAACTTTAATTTAGTTTTTTTTTTAGCATTAATTTTCTAACTTTCACAGGGGGGGTCAACAGACCCTTTGACCCCTCCTGAATCCGCGCCTGTTAATACAGGTTAATTCTGCTAGTTAACTAGTATATATTGGCACATATCTACCCTTCATTTATCCTGGAAGGTAGAAAGACAACCTTGTATTGTTCCACTATGGTCAAGGCCAAGAAAAGATACGAATACTACCTTGCTTGGTTCCACTATGACGTAGCTTATAAGATAGGGCCATAGTGTAATCAGTCAAGGTAAGATTGCTACCTTGCTTGGTTCCACTATGGTGTAGCTTATGAGATAGGGCCATAGTGTAATCAGTCAAGGTAAGACTGCTACCTTGCTTGGTTCCACTATGACGTAGCTTATAAGATAGAGCCATAGTGTAATCAGTCAAGGTAAGACTGCTATCTTGGTTGGTTCCACTATGGTGTAGCTTATAAGATAGGGCCATAGTGTAATCAGTCAAGGTGAGACTGCAGATGGCACCTTTCAGGTTGAACGGAATGTAGCTGTTTTGTTTGTGTACTAGACGCAGGACTACTATTCTTGGAGAAAATTAGTTTTCAAACAACTCTGTGATGTAGTGTTTAGAAAGTGCTCATTGTATACTGGAAATAGAACAATAACGTAATGATATAGTAGACGCAGTCAGTCGATGTATTGACACTTTGGGCTTAGCAATTTATGTATTTGTTATAAAAAGCTACAGAGAAATATATTGACTTGATATCTTAATTTACTTTTTAAGTGTAGCGCACATAACCTAAGACTAATGACTGAGCCCGTGTTTATAAATTTGTTTAAAATGATTACTTATTGAGCACAATAATTGTGTGTTTGTGTAGGACTAATCGCGCGATGAATCCTCGCAGGTGAATATTACATTCTGCACACAGGTATCAACAGGACAGTCGACACCGGGAACACAGACCGACCGAGGAGAGGAGGTATTTGACCTGACAAACGTCGGCTGAGCATCTGAAAACATGAGCTCAACACGGGTTTTAAGGACCAGCTGTGCAACAGGCTGTGCCGATAGATTAAGCTCCCGGGTCTCCTCCAGTTGAATCTAATATATTCACGGCTGTAAAGTTCGAAATAGTATCGGCGTCGGCTGCTTGAGATAGTATCGGCGACATCATATAGGTGAGCGATGGTATCGTAGGGGGGCACAATGGTGTCATAGGGCTGGATGATGGTGTCATAGGGTTGAACAATGGTGTTATAGGGCTGGATGATGGTGTCATAGGGAGGGACGATGGTGTGATAAGGATGGACGATGGTGTCATAGGTCTGGACTATGGTGTGATAAGGATGGACGATGGTGTCATAGGGCTGGACGATGGTGTGATAAGGATGGACGATGGTGGCATAGGGTTGAACAATGGTGTTATAGGGCTGAATGATGGTGTTATAGAGATGGGCGATGGTGTCATAGGGCTGGAATATGGTGTCATAGGACTGGACGATGGTGTCATAGGGCTGGACGATGGTGTCATAGGGCTGGATGATGGTGTTATAGGACTGGATGATGGTGTGATAAGGATGGAAGATGGTGGCATAAGGTTGGACAATGGTGTTATAGGGCTGGACGATGGTGTCATAGGGCTGGATGATGGTGTTATAGGAATGAACGGTGGTGTTATAGGGATGGCCGATGGTGTTATAGGGTTGGACGATGGTGTCATAGGGCTGGATGATGGTGTTATAGGGATGGCCGATGGTGTTATAGGGATGGCCGATGGTGTTATAGGGTTGGACGATGGTGTTATAGGGTTGGACGATGGTGTCATAGGGCTGGATGATGGTGTTATAGGAATGAACGGTGGTGTTATAGAGATGGACGATGGTGTCGTAGGGAGAGACGATGGTGTCACAGTGGTGGAAGATGGTGTTGCATGGGCTGGCACCCTACCCCGAGCAGATGGCACCATCATCACGACACCTCCTCCTCTTCCCCTCCACCTCGCACCACCACGTGGTCCAGACTCGACTGTCGGTGAAGGAGGCTCCCGGGCGTTCCTCTCCACGTATCTTGACGTCTCCCGCATGAGCCTCATTTGACGCATGACGTCCTCTCGTAGAGGGGGCCTCCTCAACGTAAAAGTGACGAAGAACCTCTCCTGGAGGTTCGCCCTCAAGCCCTCCGCCTCTTCTGGGACCTCACCCCACAACGCGCTGAGTGGGGTGTTTCTGATGTGAGGCCTGTCGACTGGCCTTGGGGCCCGCCTGACCCTCGCCCTATGAGGGTTGCTGTAAAAACGTAAAGGTTGGGGCATTTTGGATCACAATAATAATTAGCCTACACACACCTTTTATTTTTAATAACGTTTAGTTTTTGAAATTCAACCAAAAGATACTGAAGCCTATTTTGTGAATTTATAATCGAGAGTCGTAATTTTCCATTAATGCTCATTGAAGATTTTGTACTTTTGGATTGTTCGTGTGTGAATGTGTTTGCTACGTATGCAGCTTGTGAAATAATTTAGAAAATTTGTAACATGCTTAATACGTTGCCATGGTTTGAAAAAAGACCCTTCAACAGAAGCGTTTCCAGCCTTATTTCAGAATTTCCTAGACAATTAAAAATTTTAATTTTTGTGTTATAAGTTAGCATGTTAATACACCCCTATAAATTATTATTTTTATTATTAAAATCTCACTCTTAAGTCTCTCTCTCTCTCTCTCTCTCTATATATATATATATATATATATATATATATATATATAGATGAGATATATAATATTTATAATATACTATATACACAATTATAGGGTAGAGTATATAAAACTATCATATATATAATAATATATAAACAGAGAAGGATATATATAGATAATGAGATAAAGAGATAAAAGGACCGATAGATAAATAAATGGAGAGATAATAGATAGATAGATAGATAGATAGATAGGTAGATTGATTGATGGATGGATACATAAATAAATTGTTAGTTATGTAAATATATAGATAAATAGACAAATAAATAGATTAATGGTTGTATAAATATAGCTAGAAGCGTAGCCCTTAGGGGTGAGAAAAGAGTGTTTCGGCACAAGGCACAGCGATTTGGGTTTGGTGGGAGCCACACTTGCTTAAGTGACAGAGGGAGGGTAAAAAAATATTCGGCGTGGGAAATTTTTTCTTGCACGCTTGTCTAGCAAATATTGTGAGTGTAAAAATAAAACAACAAAAATAATCATGTGGTTTATGTTTATTGAACGAGTAAAGCGGGTTATCCTATTTAACTCCACTGATTTGCATTTGTCAGTCTGTCTGTGGTAGATGTATGTCTGTCGATAACTCTTTAACGCATCAACCAATTTAATACAAGCTTGGCTCAGTTATTCTTTGTACTTCTATACAGATAAAGTTCGTTGGGTAATAATTCGAACTAGTTGTTGGGGGGAGGAGGGGAATCAGTCCTTATAAATATAAGAAACACGGCTTCCACACTGTGGTTATCATCGCAGAAGGAACTGCGTGGCTACTATTGGTAAACAGCTTTGTCATTATCTCGTTTTAATGTAGTCAATCTTCCCTTGAATATACGATAAGTTTGGCAACACTGGCTAGTCGAGGTTGCCAGTAGCTCCTTCTTACCCCAGAGCATCACCTCCTAACATTGCTGAGAGCGAGGAGATTTGGCAACATTTAACAAAGAAAGAGAGAGAGCGAAGATAAAGCTTTTCTCCGTAAAACCTGCAGTTCCCTCAGAGATGATATTGGGTGTAGAATTAATTATTACATGTGTTTACTTTTTATGGAACTTCTTGATATCTTGCACAGCTGAAACTTAGTAACCTATATAAGTGAAACTACTGTAAAAAAATCAAACAAAAATTGAGTTTTTTTTTAATTTTTTGAGAGGGTTAGAAGGGGAAGAACACTAGAGACCCCACAAAAGTTTTCCCAGGGCTCCACGTCTGCTAAATAAGGCTGTAATCTAGGAGACACGAAAGCTAAGTTAAAAAGACATTCAAAATAAAGCGCGTTATTCACAAATAGGATAAAACGAACTAAGTTTAGCCAACAATATCATAAACCCAGCACCGGTGGCTATGTGGGCTAAGGCACTGACCTCGTCTGGTCTGGTAAAGCAGTAACTGCGTTGGTGGGGATTCAAATCTCTTACTGTATAGCTTATTAACTTTGTCTCCGATCAAATATAAACCTATTTCCTTTAAAAAAATCTTCCTTAAGCTTTAGTCATTCCTGGTCCATTAGTGTGAGCATGGAGATATGGGCCACTGAAAAGAGGGAATACAACATTTATAACAAAATATTATTATTAGCACCGCGTCTTACTACCCGTTCGGGTTATACGCACTTACGCTAATGTGCAATGGTAGGGTGATTG
>CABFWB010007050.1:0-27814 GCA_902151455.1 Timema bartmani
CACCTGTTGGTGAGCATAGCAACTATGACTCACCCCAACCCTCACTCTCCACCCCCAAAACTGAAAAGGAGCTCCACTATCTCGCACACTTAAAGTATTTCAACTTCCCTGTTTCAACATGTAACTTAAATTTTTAGTTGGCTGTAGCTGTACATCAGTATACAATAATAATGTGCACTTGATTTGAAATGACAAATAAGGAGGAAAAAAACTTTTTATACTCAAGTAAATACAGTAATTTTATTTTTATGTCAATTTTCTAGCTTTTATTTTTTATTCCCATTGGATAGATTTGGTTTGTATTTAAAATAAACGCCTGATTGTAAAAATGAGGTGGAGATGGGGGAAAGCCCTAAAAATCTCTCTTTACACCTCACAAGTTTACCATTTTGTCTGTATCTTTAATTTTTCAATATTTAAACCAGTTTACCTAATGTGCTTACTCATGACTATACTAATGTTAGCGATAAATATACAAAATATACCATTTACTTACAAGCTGATCCAATAAAATAATCAAAATAATTATAAAATTATATTGATTGTAAACATGAAGTTACAATCAAAGTACTTAAAGAATTGTATTAATAATTGTAATTGAGAAATTACAAAAATGTTTACTATGCATAGGCTAGTACATTTAAATAAGTGCTTGTAAAAAAATGGTGCTTGATGACAATCTGATTTATGTGAATAAAAATAATTCAAATCAATATCAATACTTTACAAGCGGTTGATCAACACATATTTATTTTAATATCGAGTGAATTAGACTACTTTTATAGTTTCTCATATAACTAATCACAACTAAACCAAGATCTGACAAAATGTGGAATATTTAATACAAATAGCTGTTGCAGAGAGAAAGGGTGTAGTGTCCGTTAGTTAAAAATAAAATGCTATAACTAGATAAGATAGTGTAAATTATGTTTTTAAAATAAACTTCAGTGAATGGTTATTTAATTATTCTAAATAAGTGGTTCTCCTACACGCTGTGATGTCACAATTGTTCCTTAAAGTCTCAGATCTGCCGCAAATTTATAGGAAAATTAATAATAAAGTCAACAGTATTGCACAAAAAAATATTCTTGCTATAGTTAATAATGGATGGTTTATATTCTTAGCTTTTAACCATAAAAGAGTATTTTCATTTTAAGTATGTCCCCATTAACATAATTATTACATAAGTATATAATCTGAATGGGGAATAAGATTTAAGCTAAAAAAAAGTTAATCATGATTATAATATACTATTGTTTAAGATTTTTTCCTTAAGTGATATATTTACACTTGTTTGAAAAATTACACCTGGACACTGGAATAAATCCGGAGCCAGGTTCATCCGATATCCAAGAATCATTAATAATCGAAGGCAAAGTTCATAAAATCACATACCAAGTCAAAGATCCCAGGTTAAATTCTAGTCCAGATGTCATTTTCAACTATATTTAAAGTTATTTGGAATAGAGCATTAGGTTAAATCATGGTTTAAATTAGTAGGGATACCAGCACACTTACATTGGTGATAATGGAGTAGAAATTGTTTAGATAGAACACTAAAAAAACACAAACACATTTTTAAGGACAAGCTTTCACTGTCACAAACAGCTTCATCAGGTCAAGAGAGTAGACTGATGCTCTTGGTTGAACTGCAAAGTTGACTGTCCTGTCCTGCAATCAGTGCCAAGCACAATACATTGGTCTCACAACAGAAACACTAATAAAGAGATGAATGGTCATCGACATGACACAAAAATAAAAAATAAAGATAAGCCTGTAGCATCACATACTGAAACTCATAATCTGGACTTTAATCATTGCTATACAACCAAGGTGGTCAAATCCCTGAACAAATAAACAAATATGCAACCCTTCACAACTAAGGATATGGGAACTGGCCCGTCAATATATCATCAAATCCAGACAAGCCCCTAACCCAACATCTCCTTCCTACCAGCACACTTATTATTACATTCAATGTCACAATAATAATAATACAGTATATAACACCATTTTTAGTTTTTTTATCTATCCATTTATTCAAAGTGCTACCATCTATACAGTGATTTCATAACTGAAAAACAGTCAGCTGTGGACAGTCAACCTTACAGTTCAACCAAGAGAATCAGTCTACTCTCTTGACCTGTTGAAGCTGTCTGTGACAGTGAAACTTGTCCTTAAAAATGTGTTTGTGTATTTTTTAGTGTTCTATCTAAACAATTTCTACTCCAGTATCACCAAGGTAAGTGTGCTGACCATCCCTCCTAGTTTAAACCACAACTATATTTAAATAAATACCTGTGAACGACAGTATATCCTTACTAAATTACAATTTAAATTAATGGTGTTGAATTTATTTGAATTTGTTAGATTGATGCTGTTTTAGCAACAACTTGTAAAATATGTAACAAAATCATTTATCTTATAAATTTAGTTCAAATTTTTACTACATACAAACATGTAACTTAAATAATTACTTACCTTATTGTTTGGCCACTCCAATCATTATCTTTGTATAATGTCTTTAGTTCCAATGAGAACATGGTTACGTGGTGACAAACATGGATCAAAAACTGGAACTAAAATACTTTTTCTACCTGTAAAATAAAACTTCCCTTTATCTTTCTTGTATAGTGAGCTTTAATACTTAGTAAATTATATAAATTTAAGAAGCTTATTGTGGTTTCCACTTAATTTTCTTGCTGTAAATTTAACTGTAAGGATAGCCCTTGGAAGGAGATATACTTATACAAATTGTATTGAAGGCATGCGATGCTTTTAAAGCTTTCTTCTCTTTGAAAGAAATAAAATTAGGCTTCAACATTTATGTACAAAGTTAGCCAATAAAAATAATGACTACTAAAATACATACATATAGTTATGTATTTTTGAGATGTAACATTTTGTGTATGATATTTATTGTCTAATAGTTAAATAAATTTGCACAGTATAATATGTTTTTCATAATAATACACTTTTACATATTCAAACTTCAATTTTGCTTCCAGTATATTTCATACAGTCAATTTGGATTCACTTCAAACCGAAAAAGCGGGCTTAGCATAACCCTGTTAAAATTAATATTTGGTTCAGATTGTTGTTCACAAAGATGACTAAAAATTATTAAAAACCACAATAAACAAGTTCAAAAGGAAATGAAAATACAAAGGTTGACCACAAGCCACTGTGGATGTGTTTCTGGTAACCTTAAGTAGCCGAAAATCTCCACCCAAAAATGTAGTCTTAAAGAATGAGTGACACTAGATATTTCAAAAATATGAATAATTAACATATTCAAGAATAAGTTACCAATTTATATATATTTGGGTAGTGTTTGTTAGCAAGATGATGAGGATGTATTTTAAGGAACAAAGTTAGCATTCATCTATAAAGTGGATAAAATCCACAATGTTGAGTAAAGAAAAACTATCATTAATGCACCAGATAGAAATCGAGCCCTGACTTATAGGTTCAGAATCTAGAAATTAGTCCAATTTTCAGAGTAAATACTTATCTGACATCTAGAAAAGTATACTAGATCTACTTCCATGAGCCTGTATGGCAAGTCATGTGAATTTCATCTGTCACATTGAATAGATATTATCAATATCTATTAAATAAAAATAGATTCAATTAAGTGAAAAATGACAACCTGGACACAGGAATCGAAGCCAGGACCTTTGGCTGTGTGCAATACTCTCTACCTCTGAGCCATCCTGGTTTGTCTCATATCCAGGGCCCCCTTTCACTAGGTGTTTGGTGTAGTGAGTCTATAAGTGGTAACTGGTGAAAGTATTGGCCATTCAGAGCTACCTACAATCACAGTCTATGGTGACTCATAACTGACATTATGCTGCCACTTCTTGTTATTTATTCATGTGTATCACAAAATGATATGTGATGGTTATCCACAGGATCAGTCCTGATAGCTGACTCAAATTCAAATAAGTGAAAAATGACAACCTGGACACAGAAATTGAGCCCAGGACCTTTGGCTGTGTGCATGTCAATGATCTACCAATGAGTCATCCTGGTTTGTCTTGTATTCAGAGCTATCTTTCCCTAGTTATCAGCTATCAGAACTGATCCTGTGGAAAAAAATCACGTATCAGTTTGTAATACACATGAATTAATAATAATTAGAGAGTTAAATGTTATCATTGTTGTCTTTAAAAAAATGTTTTTGTATTTTCCTAGGCTCATACTATGAAAATTTACTAAAGCTACAATATTTAGTATGGTACGAAATGTAAATTTACCAGCTTCTCGAAGAAACAACAAGCGATCCAAAAGAAGGACAGTTTCAACGAGTGGCGCCAGTATGAGTCGTAAGGAGTAGAATGTCACCACTTGCTTCCACTGAGACAAGTTCCTCTCTGCATCCTCTGCTGTTAGATCGTCTTCTGTGAGCTTTAATCCTAGCCTTTCAACAGCTCTCTCACAGTACCTACACCAATTTTAACATTACAAAAGAAAATTATGTAATGAGGAACATATGGAAGAGAAGACAAAAGTATCGATTTTCAATACTGCAATACTACTTCTGTAGATTTTTGGGTAATTCATATCCTATCCTGATGGGAATTTCAAATGACATTATATCTCTTAAAGGAAAACCTCTTTTTGCTTTTTGAGGTATTTTGTTATATGTATTTGGAAGTAAGTACAGGAAAAGTGGAGAGAAAACAAACAAAAGGGAATGAATACAATATGGCTTTTACAATGAAAATAAGAACAGAGTTGCTGCCATTGGGTAAAGAGGCAATGGTTGCATCTTAAGAAACTCTATCGTTACCACTCAATCTCCTGATCTAGGTTTATTTCTATTGGAACTCTTCATTCTCATTACATTCATTACACTTTTGGCGTGACAGGGGAAACATCCAACCCTAATAATTGAAGGTAAGCTTGGAAGTTTAATTTTTTATTTACGCTTAATAATTTCCTAGTTCTTTATTATTTCTTACATCTCTTAATTCTTTTAGGTTAGCTTGGGCTATTCAATTAATTTATTCTTTGAATTAATTTTTACATTTGTTTTTATATTTGTGTTTTTGTCTTTAATTTAAATCCACATTTCATTCTAAACTTTAACTTAATTATCATTGGTTTTCCTTAGACCTGAAGATGGCGTTTGTACGTTGAAACATGTAGTCAAGTCAACCTGCCATTTGGCGATACAAGACTTAAGGAGAGGAACTGTAATCAGCTAAGGAACGTTTTAATCAATCTCATATATCAATTTATCTTACTTTAAATTTCACTTCATCCTTTTCAAATGTTTCACATTAATTACTTTAACCTCTTCAGGAATTTTACAAAATAATTTCCCTGTCACTTTTATTATAGTTCTTACTGAGAACTTCATGTAATAATACTAGTTGTTAATAAGTTCATTCACCAATCAAATGATTCAATACATGGTTTTAAATATTAACTTGCAATTTTAACATTAATGCTTATGTTATATATTATGTTACATTTTAATATGTTTAGTGTATTTTACCCTATTCAATTGTATTACTTTTGTTATTACTTCATTTCACTCTAAATATAAAGTTTAAATAATTTAAATTTAACCCTATTCAATTGTTTACTTTTGTTATTACTTCATTTCACTCTATATATAATGGTTAAATAATTTAATATTAATCACAAACATCCCATTCAATTGTGTTCATATAAAATATGACTTGAACTTAATTCTGACAAATATTTTTATCTGTGTCAAGGTTATTACCTTCAATTCATGATATACTTTTCTTATGTCTGTAATTTAATAATTCTTTTTGGTTATCTCTCTATTCTATTAAACCTCTTGAGATTATTTAGACGTTCTTTCAATCATTAACTATTCATATTATCCCTCCTTACTAAATTACTATGAATATATTTAATAATTAGTTTTAGTTAAATTGACTCCCCTTTTCTCAAGGTTAAGTTTGTAGTAGTTTTATAAAAGGAATTTTATTTTAAAATCAATGCATAGAATTAGTTACTAATTATATAAAATTAGTTTCTACAAGCAATTAATATTTTAAACAAAAAAAAAAACTTACTGTGTGAAAGTTATTTGTTTTGTGTGCTTAACACTTTTTATAGCTGTGTGACGCAAATTGGGCCAGCGCTTCACAATAATTTGCTCTAATGCTGCTCTGTAACTGTGCACCTACCAACAGAACAGTGAAATACTCACATGAATTTATTAAATACAGAATAATAATAATAATAATAATATTTGAAAAAATGTATTGATAATACGTAAACATTTCAATCCAAATAGGGCTGTTTAAAAGAAATTATTGATGTAATTTTATATAAAAAATTAATGTTTAAAAAATGTAATGTTTGTATAATAGAGATGTGCAAGACTCAAAAAAATCTCAAAAAATTCAAGAAAAAAATATCTCAATCTAATTTCTAAAGTTAAGACTCAATCTCAAAAATTCAAGAAATTTGAAAAAAGGTAAATAGAAAATAATGGCCCTAATAAATTAAAAAACCAAACCGGGAATTTACTATTTCTAATAATACCGCAATGACCCAAATATTATATGGCGCATTTTTTCCCCAAAAACAGTATTTGTTATGACATGTTTTGGTTATACACATTGTTTCTGAACTATCAAACTTAGTATTATGAACTGTCATATTATAAAATTGGATTATAAATGGTATGCAATGCAAATATCACAATTTTATTACATGCATTTAAAATGTGTTGAGTTATATATTAAGTGTTTAAATGAACTAAAAGATGATCAAAAGTCAAAAAGGGACTTTACCACTCTATAAACAATATGTTTTCTTAAATAAACATAATTTACATTTTTCTACTTTCAAAGGAAGTTTTCTCCTCTCATTCTCGCATCTTGATATATTTTCATATTCTCGTTTTGATATCATCTCAAATTGAAAATGTAGTCCTCGCACATACCTATTATATAGTCAACTGGCGTTAAATGAAGACTAGAGATTCCTGTGCTCAAAATCAAGAAAATGTTTCAGTATTATCTTTTTTATACACCAAGTAAAATATCTTAGTTCATCCCTGACAGAGTAATAGGAACATACTATATTTATAGCCCGATTTTGTTCGGAAGAAGAGTATCTGGTAGTTACTAAAGCTACTAAAACCATTTTAATACATTCATGCGTCAAGACATGTTATCTGCAGCTGTCACTATTGATATATATTACCAATAACAAGAGAAAAATGTTTTAAATAATACCAGAGTAGAGGTGTATAAAATATTTAATATCAAATTTATAAAACACAGTAAATAAGTATAACAACTAGAAAAAATGTACACTTTTAAATGCAGTTAAATAATTAATTATTGGAAAAACTGTTGTAATTGAATTGAGCCAAAAATTAAAAGCTAGAATAAGCGAGATATTTATTACCTTAAGATCTAAGTAAAGGCCAGAGCGTAAACGTTCACTATATGTCTCAATAGCATGACAAGCAATTTCACGAGCTTCATAGCTTAACATATTCCCACCAAGGGTTTTGTATATGTAATTACTCATGGGATATCCTTTGAAAGAAGAGCTGCCCTGTCTGAAAGTACAAATAATAATTTGTGTAAAGGTGTGTTTGCTTAGATATATACTTTAATTCTAGAACTATCTGTGACAAAATATCCAATATAAATGGGGAAATAGAGTGGCTATTTTTAATGAGATGCACAAACAGTTATTTGAAGGAAAGATGGAAGGAAAACCAAGTTGTAGATAAAAGATCTAGTGTAGCCGGTTGGGAATCAAGCCAAAGCTGGAGTTTCAATTCCCTGAACAATATCTGTAAGGTCAATCCTGATAAATTGTGAATTTAAATGGACACTAACCTTGTGTAGTGATCTAAATCGCTAAGGCGTTATTCCTTTATGAGTTGCCCAACCTCCTCTAAAAGAGTTAATCAATTAATATCCTCATAGGTAAGGTGTCAGACTTCTGTGCTGGGGGTCTAAGGTTCAATCCTCGGTCCTGGCACAGATTTATCTGATTACCAAACCCTTCCTTCATCTCTGACAAGATGTGTATTAATCACAACTTTTAAATGTGTGGAATGCCAGGCCTCCACCGTGGTCCAGATCCCACGTTAAACTGTAGGTCCTCCATTTCATCTCACAATCACCCTACCATTACACATTAATGTAAGTGCGTATAAACCGAATGGGTGGTAAGACACGGTGCTAATAATATATAATATATTAATATCCTCATCAAGATCATCAAATGCTTGCAGCCAGTAGCCGGGTCAGTTTAGTAAAATGCCTCCACCTTCCTCTATCCTTCCACCACTGTTCCTCCTTTAAATGCTTCAATCCTTCTCCTCTAACTTGCACACTTTCTATTATCTGCTACTCCTATCTCTTTAATGGTCTCCCTAGCAGTCTTTTTCCTACATACTTCATCTCCATCAGTCAACTTGGTATTTTCTCCTTTTCCATCATCATTACATGACCATACCATCTCAGTCTTGCTTTCTCTACTATTTCATGTACTCCCTGTATCTCCATTCTTTCCTTAATAACTTCATTCCGAATCCTGTTTCTCCTCGTGACAACTAGCATGCTCCTCACAAACTTCATTATCATAGCCTCCACTATCCTAGTCTCTCTTATATTCAAGATTTATATCCTAGTGGTGTCAAAGTGTTGTTTTCAAATTATTGTTTAATATTTAATTTTTATTTTTGCACCGCGTCTTACTACCAATTTGCATTTTATGCTTATGTACTAATTACACTAATCGGTTAAGGATGAGAAAGGTTGAATTTAGAGAAAGTGTACCCACATTTGTGTGGAAAGAAAGTGAGCAACCATTTAGGGAAAATCACCCTCAGTACACCCGACCAGGATCGAACTTACAATCTCCCCATCATCAACATAGAGAGAGTATTGCCTAAGACCATGCACCAAAGCGGGGTTTAATTTTAGTGCTGAGTATCTAGCTACCTGTCGATGCTAGCCACAACATATACTACTAACAGCACACTAATTAATCTTATGATACAGGATAAGAAGTGAAGTTTAAATTCATATTTTTAATTCACCCCCTTTAAACTAATATGTATGTCAAAAAAACCTTTCTTTAGTCCCAAACTATGCGTGAACATGAACAAAAAACAAAAATGCTAAACAAACCAGGCTACTATATTGTGGAAATAAGGTTTAATTTAATTTCTTACCACAATTTTTATACAAGTTTATATTAAAATAATTATGCAAATTATAATACTTCACAAATGAACATGGAAACAAGCATGCTTTCTCCAGTTTCAATCCCAAAAAACAGAAAGGTTGGCTCACATTTCTGGTGTGATCTTCATGTAGCAGCATCCTACTATGTTTATAAACATAGCGCTAGGACACCGATCAAAAAGATTTAGCAAAATTGGTCCCAAATCTCCACAAGGGTGAAGACCAACAATACCAAATTTAAAATCATTCTTATGAATACCACCAAATGCAATGGTTAATGCCTGAAAAAAATAAAACTAAGACCAGTAAAATATTGTAGGGGTCTCAACGTAGTCTTGTAGAATAGTGCTCCTAATTTATGCAATAGAGTCAACTCTCAATAACTCGGACCTCAATATCTCAGACTTCAGATAATTCGGACAAAATTTTTCAAAAGTAAAATTTTATTTAGTAACATGCCAGTCGCATGCTGGCAGCCTAGATTTGTTATAGAAGTATTCTAATTCAGGGGTCTGGTGGAGCTCTTAAAACAGAGCGCTACTCCCCCCTCCCATCCCCCCCGCACATACAGTACAGTATATAGATAATTTAAAAGTACTATATGCCTATTGTAATCTCAGACTCAATCTTTCCCATTCCAGTACCTAGTTGTGTTATTTGTGTAGTGTCTTATCTGGTATGTATTGTTTACCTCAAAACATTAAAGTATAATATTACTTTAGATAAATTTTCAGTTTTCATTCTTTAGGCACAACTTTATTTCCCCTTGATAAGATGGACTTTTCATAATTCGGACAGACCCCCGCTCCCTTTAGTAAAAGTTATTGAGAGTTGACTGTATCTACTACTTTAGTAATATAAGACAGGAAGTATAGTAAGCTACTGAGGCATGAATTAAATATAAAATTACTAGCAACTTAGTAAGATTCGATCGAGAACTGGGGAAGACATTGAATACTTAATTCCACTGGATATCACTTATTTAGCAGTACCTAGACCCCTCTTGGGTTGGTCGAGGTGATTGAGAGGATCATGGAACGGGACCTGTGGTCAAGATGGCGCAAGGAAGCAGTGAGGGTTCGCTGGTAGCTACAGAGTGAGTAAGGTAGTTCCATGTGTGACATTTGGGCCTGTGGTTTGAGCTCAGTTGGACTCGCCTCACAGACTGCTTAAGGGACATCTGTACCGCCAGCACCGGCTATGTGTTTGGACAAGCGGGTTGCAGTTGGGTTAAGTGACCGGGTTGACCTACTGTAGACCAGGAAACCAGTAGGTCTCGTAAGACACTTGTAGCTTGGTACACCTCCCCATCCCTTCCTTTCTATAACCTAACACCTATCTATCAAGTGTAAATTCTATCATTCACTCAATAAAACACACTGTAACAATCCCAAAATATGTGTCGTATTGTGACTAATCCATCCCCTAACCCTCCAATACATCTTGTGAGGATGACACAAGATGTTAACAATTACAATATTATATTTAAAATGCTGTCAAACTAAATGAATAGTTGTTTTACTAGTTTTATAAGGTACCTAAGTGCTAACTCCCAACGCTGCTTTGCACTAACTCAAGTGACTCCTATGGAGATCCAAAGTGAAGAATAGTTTTCCCCCATAAAAGAGTCTGAACTACATAAAATTGTGCAAGATTGGCTATGTACCAAATTCTAGTGGCCTCATACCTTAATCATCACCATCATCATCAACTGTTACCTTAATGGGTTGCCTAAACACCTCTGAGAAATTTTGTTGATTTGAAACTTGGTGAGATTAAAATTTCTTAGGTGGAGTATGAGAAATACAGGATGTGTTTAGAGTAACTAATAAGTTCTAGCTTGTTCTATGAGCATAAATTAATCAAATTAAATTGATTATAGTTGAGATGACTTACTTGTTCAAGATCACTTGGCTCAGTTTTATAATCTAAAGTAATATTTATGTGAACTGGCTGGACAAATTTAGACATGTCTGAAGCCAACAAATGTTTTGATGCTGTAACCTTTAGTTCTTCATCCAGTCTCCTAAAAAAGTCAAAATAATCAATAGGACGGATCTTTCCTCGAAAAATTAACAATTTAACTACTTAATAGGATTCGTAAAAACACTTCATAGGTATTGATAATGTCTATTAAGCATGACTGCTGCAGAACTTGAGCTATCAATATATTATGGAAATTGTTTTAGTAATGTTTGTTGTACATGGAAGAAGGACAAGGAAATAGGGATGGAAACATATAAAAGAGAACAGACACAATATGGAATTTACAAAGAAGAACATAGTTCACAGTTTACATTACCGCCACAGGACTGTAGAATCATTTACCTTCATCCATGCCATATTAGTGTAATATAATATGTAGCAAATAAATACCTTAGAATTTTAAAGAAATAAATAAAAAATAAAAATACTAACACATACTTTCACACACTGCAATATTTCAATGCTTTCATTGCATCTTCCTCAGGAAGTAGAAATAATAAGAGTAAACAGGAAGTTAGCTTCAGTGATGCTAACTTGGTTGTGAAAGATGAAAACTTCTATAGTGGATTTGAAATTCTCTGGAAGTTCATATATTGTTCTGTGGCTGGTAGATGGTGTTAGTGTTGCGACTAGAGATGTGAGACGGAAAATTTCCACTTATTTTTTTCTTAAAAATTTTCTACGTTGGAAAATTTGCTATTGTTATTATTATCATCGTCAATGTTGGTGGTGGTGGTGGTGGTGGTGGTGGTGGTGGCGGCGGCGGGGGTCACTGTAGTGGTGTTAGTGGTTGTAAAGAAATAAATGAATGAGAGTCTTTGTAGATCCATTATGTTCATACTTCAATATTTTTATCATCAATAAATATATTCAAATAATTTTAAGTTTGAACCAAGTATTTGCTAAAATCATTTGTCTCCCCCTACCCTCTTCCCCCTCATGTCCGCTATCTCTCCCCCTCCTCTTTATTAACCCATTCATCTTTTAACACACTATTTGATGTATATATATATTAGGCTCTAGGTGCCATCTCTACTATTCAACCCCTCATCGGAAGCCGCCACTACGGAAAGTTGTCCTATTTGAAGAAATTAAGGGAAAATGGGGGAAAGTTCAATTTCAACTCAAATTGGTTTGTGTTTTCAACTGTTAGACCAAGGGGCAGCAACCTTTTTGATATCGCGGGCCATAGGCTTTAAAAATATTTTGGCAGGCTTAATAATTTAGCTTTAAAAAAATCGAGCAAACAATTTCAACTTTATATTTCTCATATAGTAACTAAGTATAGTTTTTTTTTATGAAAGCAATAGTTTATTTGTTTGCTTTGTGTATAGGGCTCTAACTGTATTATAAAAAGCAAACAAACAAATATGTTAGTAAAAATTAACTTATTAATTAATTAATTTGTTCTAAATAAAGGCTTCCCTCAAAAAGGCTTGATATGGGACGTGTATCACGATATTGCAATATTGTAATACCTAGTAAAAACTCTCAGTTTATAGATTCTATGTTACTCTCGTATCAACACTGGCGCAGGATGGGTGGGGGTGGGGGTGGGGGGGTACGAGGATAACTTTTACCCCCCCATCCCCGAAAAGTAGAAGGGGGTAAAAAGTATCCTCCCACCCGCAAAAAATATAGTAAAACATTTAGATAATGTAAAGATTTTGTTGAAGCACACTATAAAGTTCACACTAAGTTAACATAGTAAAAATAAAATGTGCTTGGAGCATAAAATTAAGATATTTTGAAAACTCTGATAGGGATACCAGCTACATCAGCTACTGCAGAAATAAGTTTTTCAGAGCTTGTATGAATAAAAAAAACTATCTTTGCTGCACAATGAGGCAACGTAGACTAAATCACCTGTGTTTGCTTAATGTATTCCGAGAGATTCAACAAAATTGAAATTGCAAGACTAATTAGTGGTTTTATAGCTAGTGGTGAATATAGGACAAAGGTGCATGGAAAGCTACATTAATTTTCAGTGTTTCATCATTTTTAGTTGAGCCGCATCAGATATAATTTTTCTTAATATGTTTTGTGTGTATTAATTCTAATGTTTGGCATGACTAAAATAAATGAGAGAAATGCACAATGGGACCGTTAAATACATATATCCCTTGTTATACGTGATCTCACTTTATGTGTTTTCGCTATAACGCGATTCAAGCAAAATAGAAAAATGCTTGGTCAGTTGTAGTTTCTCAGTCGCCCTGGGCAGTGGTGGCGTGACCTTATGCACACACATTCCAGTGAGGATAATGATCTTTACTGTACAGTTTGGTGTTAGGGGGGGGATTGACAACATTAGAGATGCATGGGCAGAATTTAAACAGTCCTGTATGAAGGGAGTTTGGAAAAATATTTGGCCTAAAGTTTCTGATTCTTGTGATTTTGATCCTGAGCACGAGCTTTCCAATTCAAAACATGACATCATTGACATAGCAAGATGTTGGATTTTAGGACATAGACCAGGTAAATGTGGATAAATTGGTCCAATCCCACTCAATAGAATTCACCAATGAAGATCTTCTAGAAATGGAGAATGGCATAAAGGATGAAGAGGAAGAGCCTTATGTTGTTGAGCCTATAAAACAACTTTTAACAAAACAATTAGCTGATTTTCTTTAATACATTGACAGTGCATTAGAATCAATGAAGAGAATGACCCTAACATGGATAGAAGCGCCAAAGTTGTGAGAGAGATTCAGAGTTCTTTGTAGCAGGCCAAAGAACTATATATAGAGAGAGGAATAATGCTGCCCGTCAGCTGAGTCTTGATCGTTTTATCAAAAAAGTTGAAAATCATCAGTCTAACGACCCAGGGCCTTCACGAAAGCAAGAGTTTACCATCCCAGGGCCTTCAAGAGAGCAAGAGCCTACCGTCCAAGGGCCGTCAGAAGAGCAAGAGCCTACTATCCCAGGGCAGCCAAGAGGGCAAGAGCCTACCATCCCAGGGCAGTTAAGAGAGCAAGAGCCTACCATCCCTGGGCAGTCAAGAGAGCAAGAGCCTACCATCCCTGGGCAGTCAAGAGAGCAAGAGCCTACAGTCCAAGGGCCATCAAGAGAGCAAGAGCACTACCGTCCAAGGGCCTTCAAGAAAGCAAGAACGTGATAATCCAGATTTGTCAGATCCAGTTAATTTATCATGCGATTGAAGATTAACAGTAAGTATACCTGTAGTATTGTATTAGATAAATTTATTAAAAATTGCATTTGTTTACAAATTTCAGGGGATTGAAGATTGACAATAGGTGTAGGCTACCCATAGTATTGTACTAGTTAAATAAATTAATTAAAATTGCATTCATTTAAAAGTTTTAGGTTTTTATTTACTTTTTCCTTATCTCACCCATGTAAAAATAAATTCCCTTTACGTGTTTTCGTATTATGCGATTATTTATCAGAACCAATCACTTGCGTTGTGCAAGGGACAGCTGTATTACATTTTCCTGGTTTTTTTTAATCTCAAAAATGTAATCCCATATAAAAGTCCATTCTTATTTTTACCCCCCACTCCTCCAAATAAAAATGTTCCTGCGCCACTGCGTATCAAAGATAATCAATGCTATTTTTAACATTATATCTCTGCACAAGAACATAATATTTATCAAATGCAGCAGAACAAATATTTTTTCAAACATGTTAATAGTATATTAGCCTGGACTTACCACCTAAGTTGTCTGCATCTCTCATCCTCAGCTGCAGCGATCAGAAGAAAAACCTCCTCCAGTGAAACTATTGAGTACATTGTCATTGACATTGTTTTGATAGTTTGGTGAAATCAGTGTCAAATATTTGTTACATTGATTCGCAAAATAGTTTGTAAATTTTCATTTGTCATGCGCGATAGTAGTTTTGATTTTACATATTTCATTCTGGATTTAAATGTTTGTTCGCACAAACTACCAAATATTGTAATCATTTTTCTTGCGAAAGTTTTCAAATTTAGGAATATACTTTCAGACAAGATTTGAATAAAATGAAATAAAATCATGTTGAGTAAAAATATTTTTAAGGAGATTATTAAATTGTAAATTTGCAAATTCTCTAAACTGGCAGTAGTTCATTCCACTTTTGCTGATAAACTTTGTAAATCTTTCCGACATCCACTACATTTTTTCCTGTTCACAATTTAACTGCACAATGATTGTTGGTGGATAACGCAATGGAATTGCAGCAGCAGTTCATTATGTAATGCTTCCATTTTTTTATTAATTAATTCCATCAATCTTATATTACATCCAACCACACTGAGTGGGCCCTCTGTTGTAATTCTCATAAGGTTTTCCCATTTTAAATTGTATATATTAAAGGTATCAATTAATCGTAAAGAAAAAACCTTCACCTTTTGTCATCCTGGGAAGACTCTTTAAGCGCTGCAAGTTCTTCTGTTATTTGAAATTCTGTATCAATTTCTCGTATAAAAATCAATAACTGTGTAGTATCACATGTTTCATTACTTTCATCTAAAGCTAATGGAAAAAATATAATTTTGATGACTATTCCTGTAATTAAGTTCACAAATTATTATTAGATATATTTTCTATTATTCTAGCTACTGTGCGAGCAGACAGGCTTATGTTCTGAACAATCTTAATTTTATCAGGGCACACTTCAATGACAACAGCAGGTAGATTTTTTTTAAACTCTACATCGATAAACAGTTTACCATACTCAGAAATAAATTTATTAACTAAGAAACTAGCTCTAACCATAGCAATATTCTATTCATTAACTTTTTCTAAAACACTTTGTTGACTAATTAATTGCTTTTCCAAGAAATCTTTTTTTTAGCTCACCGTCTAGTTTTTAGTAATCCCTTTTGTGTTTTAATTCATAATGACCTTGTAGATTAAATTCTTTAAGAACACTTATAACTTCCTGGCAAATCAAACAAAACGCTTTGTTTTTAAAATTTACAAAAAAATAATCAACAGTCCATTGTGATTTTTATATATACCACATTCTGCATCCACTTTCCTTCTTTTTTAGTTTTTATCCATGTTTAATGTTAAGAAAAATAAGGGTTTAAATAAAAATAACTTCAATAATAATTAATTAGTATACACTGATGATGAATTTAAACTGTCAACTCCCCCAAGATCACTCTTATTGTGTCATAGTAAACTGATTTGTATTTCTCGCGGTATTTTGTTATACCTACTGCGCAGAGGTTGATTGCAAGTTTGGTCAAAATACATTGATCTTCTTTATTCTTAATTTTGTGCTGAGGGTCCAGGGTTCAATCCTCGGTCACGGCACAGATTTGACTGATTGCCAAACCCTTCCTTCACCTCTGACAAGATGTGTATTAATCATAACTTGTGAATGTGAGGAATGCCAGGCCTCCAACGTTAAACTGTAGGTCCTCCATTTCATCTCACAATCACCCTACCATTGCACATTAGCATACGTGCATATAACCTGAACGAGTAGTAAGACGCGGTGCTAGTAATAGTAATAATAATAATAATAATAATAATAATAATAATAATAATAATAATAAAAATAATAATAAAATAATAATATAAATGATAGTATAAATGATAATGATAATGAAAATTATGATGATAATGATAATGAAAATTATGATGATAATGATAATGAAAATGATGATGATGATGATGATAATAATAATAATAATGATGATGATGATGATAATAATGATAATAATAATAATGATATTATTAATGATAATAATGATATTATTAATAATGATAATAATGATGATAATATTAATGATGATGATAATGATAATGATAATAATAATAATGATGATAATAATAATAATAATTTATTCTTAACGCGTGTTAGTTTTGATTCATACGCGCTTACCTTTTTTACAACGGCTGATGGTTGTGGCAATATCACATCAAAGAGAGCTAAGGAATCCTTCCACAAGGGCTACTGTCTATCCCGCTTAGGGAAACAACAGGCATAGATGAATGGAGGGGAGGAGTAACATGCTGAGGTCAACTATTTATAAGCAGCTTTTCTTTATAGTGGTCCGGGAAGTGGTGATATGAGGGATGTCAACAAGAACATTTAAGCGGTGATTAATCTGAGGAAATGAACCTAAGTGTAAATACATACTGTAAATTTTCCTGAAATGTTTCGGGGGCCGGATCTGGCTCACAGGCCGTAGGTTGCCGACCGCTTTGTTAGACAATCATGAGACCTTTCTAATGCATTTTAGATTATGGTTAAAAGAGAGAGGTAGCTGTCATATTTAAACTAACTAAAATAAATGGTTTGGAACTCCGCACGAACTTTCTCGCACTATTGTTTAAAAATGGAGATTTTTGCTCAAAACTCATAATATATGTGAAACGAAATAATATACACTAGCAAACCCAAGCATAAATTGCACTATACTTACGTAAAACTTTTTTGAGTCCCGGTTTTAAATTTTATAATTTTATTTTTAAAGAATTAATGCCCTCATTTGTATGTTTGGACCAATAAAAAAGATTGATATTGGGTCCACAAGGGTCAACACTTGATATTAAAATGTCTACTTTCGGTTCAAATTTAAACATTTTATTAGATGTTACACATCTTCAGGTCATCGCATTGCTATTAAATTCCTCATTTATAAATTTTGACCAGTAAAAAAGTATTTATTGACTATTGAGTCTAAGATGAAGGAGATAGATCATTGTTGTACAAACATTTCTGCTAAGAGGTTAAAGGAAAAATAACAAACTTTTTGAGAGATTTACTTATATTTAATTACTCTATGGCATTAGAGAATTAATGCGTTGAAACTTAGGTAGTATATCTTTACAACAAAAGCTCACAAAATTGTTTTGATATATTTGCGAATACCTCAGGAAGTGTTGGTTTTATACAAATATATTTCAAATAAAGTTTTTTATTTTTAGTAGTACTACAATTTGACAATAATAAGTTATTTAGTATCTCATATAGTTACGGAGATATGAAAAATTTCTGCTTCTGTAAATTACCCTAAAAGTAATTTTCATAGGAAAATGAAAATAGGCATTTTATTTAAAATCTTAATCAAGGCCTAGATATGAATTTTAATCAAAATTGTCTTTAACAATTTTGAGAAAATTGATTTTTTCTCTTTTCACTTTTTATTAATCTACTCTTAATTTTAGGCTTAAACACACACATAGACAGCTGGCATTGCAAAAACCACTATTTAGGGTCCGGGGGATCATGAGACATCGTCATCTATCAACAGTTCTGGTTGGATTTTTCTTACGATCGCAATACTTTACCTTTAGTGTTTGAATAGTATAAAATAAATAAATATATATATGCATATAGCTTGAAAGTTATTGGTTTTATAAAAATATGTTTCAAATAAAATATTTGTATTATAAATAGCCCTACATATTTGCAATGATGAGTAATTTCATATCTCAAATAGTTTCAGAGATATGATTAAAAAAAAAAAGAATTTACGCATCAGACCAGAACCCTTAAATTAATTTTGCTGAAATATTGAGGGTATCCATTTTGTTTGGAATATGTATAAATATTTAGAAATGAAATTTAATCAAAATCATTAGAGCCGATTGTGAGAAAGTCGACTTTTTCTCTTTTTGCCCTTCAGTAAACTACCCTTAGTGTTAGGGTTAGATAGCCAATTCCAAAAACCCCTCAGGGCAACCATATGAAAAACCTAGATACCAAGTCTTAGCCCAATAGGTAAAATAGTTTAGGCTCTAGTTGGAGGTACAGACAGACAGACAGACAGACAGATGGAAATTCAAAAACAACTTTTTTGGATTCGGGGGGTCATGAAACGTCAACATTCATCAAAATCTTGAGTTTGATTTTTTTGAGGATCACAATACATTGTCTACCTGTAAGAGGTCGAAAAATTAAAAAGATATTTGCTGGGGTCCTTATGGGTTTGCGGTATAAAAGTTGTTGACTTACCCTCTTTATACCCTGTACTCTTTATTTCAAATTTCCTGGAAAATTTTCATCTAGTTACAACAGGGTTGAAATCAAGCCTAATTAACAAATATTTAGGTTGGGTGGTTTTCTAGATTTTGTAATCTGGCACTGGCACCTCAATGAACCACAAAGTCTGGAAAACCACCCAACCTAAATATTCATTAACTAGGCCCGATTTCAACTCTGTTGCAACACTAGCAACACCTGCCATCCACAGAACAATAGATGAAGTTCCATATAATTTCAAATCCACCAGAGAGGTTTTCATCTCCCTGTTCAGTCTTACTATTACTACTTCTTAAGGAATATGCAATGATAGCATCCAAATATTGAAGTGTGTGTAAATATCTGTTAGTGTTTTTACTTAAATTATTTGTGCTTTATCTATGGTATTTCATCATCATCAATTGTTTCCAGCCTGTGTCTGGGTCAGTTTAGTAAAGTGCCTCCATCATCCACTATCCTTTCATCACTCCCCCTCCTTTACTTGCTTCCATACTTCTCCTCCCCCTTGCACACTTTTTGTTATCTGCTCCTCCCATCTCTTTCTTGGTCTCGCTTGCAGTCTTTTTCCTAGATACTTCATTTCCAACATTTTCTTTGGCATCCTCTCTTTTTCCATCCTCATTACATGCCCATACCATCTCAGTCTTGCTTGCTATTTATTACATATTATAGACCTATTTTGCTTAATTCACTTTATTTCATATATAATATTAGTGTTATAGAAATAATTCTTAGTTTTATAGGCTTAAGAAGAAGTTTCCAAATCCCCTAAGATTGTCATTGTTTTTCAACAAA
Organism: Timema bartmani; assembly: GCA_902151455.1. Lineage (NCBI taxonomy): Eukaryota > Metazoa > Arthropoda > Insecta > Phasmatodea > Timematidae > Timema > Timema bartmani. The sequence goes on from CABFWB010007050.1 coordinate 19,938, forward strand.
TGAACAATAAAACGAATGGTGTACCTTGCTTGAGTTGAAAGGGTGTCTTGTGCTTCAAGACAGCAAACTTTGAGCCCAAACCCATATGTTAACATCCGAGCTAGATGGCCCAGACCTGATCCGACATCCACTACTTGATGACACCTCTGAACGCTGGCTGTGCGTGCAACAATCTGATCAATAAAATGCAAACGTGTACGTGGCAATTAATTTTTATATATATTGTCTAGTTTTTTACTGCTAACATTATGTGCATCATTCATGTATCATATTGTTTTATTAAGCACCTCGACTTCACAGAGTTATATATTTTTAACAATTTGTTTTCCAGTAAATATGTCGTTATCATGACCAGATATTGTTAGTGTAATTATTATTATTTATTATTATTTAGCACCGCGTCTTACTACCCGTTCGGGTTATACGCTTAAGTACTAATTACACTATTGGCTTAGGAATTGGGAAGGTTGACTTTAGAGGAAGTGAACCCGCATTTGCGTGGAGGGAGAGTGGAAAACCATTTTAGGAAAAACCACCCCCAGTTCACCCGACCGAGATTCGAACCTCGATCTCCCCGTCCTCGGTGGTTTGGCTCAACACGACTGGCGCGTTAGCCAACTACGCCACCGAGGCGGGTGTTAGTGTAATTAAATCTCACAAATTATGGTGAGAAGGGTGTGCTGTGTAAATGGAATAAGTTAGAACTGCATTTAAGATATTAAATGACAAACCTAATGGGAAGATCGCTCATAATATGTAGCAAACGATTTCTGCACATCCATCACAAACTTTGCCTTAAAATATGAGTGAAGAATGACCCCAGGCAGGGGACGACTCCTGGATAGTTAAGTTGTTAAAGCAATGGCGTACTAAGTCAAAGGTCTCAGGTTTGATTCCCGTGTCCAGGTGTCATTTAATTACATTATTGTACAGTGTTCCTACACTGTCTTATTATACATTTCCAAGCCATTAGACAGTAAGAATGGACCTGAAAGAGATAAGGTGTAATAAGGTGGAATGGATATAACTATAGTCGGATTCCCATAGAAGGACAGTATTTGACAGTCTCAAAAGTTAATAGAATTATTTTAATACAGTCATACGTCAAATTATGCTCTCTGCGGCTTTTGCATTTGATAGATTTTGTCAACATCTATACATTTATATTAATAGTATAATAAAATATTATCAACGTTGACAACCAAAAATATGTTTGTGTATTTCTAAATTGTTCTTACTACCAGAATTTTACTATAGCTCAAGATAAGGATTACTTAGGTAAAGTACTTTTGTAAGTGTGACAAATAACTTTCGCTGCAATAAAGTAATAGTAAGATAGGAAGATAAAATATTTTAACCTGAGCCATTTTGAAGATTTCATGTCGTTTTTTTGGTTTCACATGTTTGGTAAACACATTAGTCAGTTTAGGATGTATTAGGCATGGTGACAATAAGGACTTGAAACTATCACTTGATATATTTTTATCATGGGTATTACCGGTATTCGCATCATTTTGAGAAAAACCATGAGAAATATTGCTACCGTCTAATTTATTTAAACTATCAATGCACTGCGGAAGCATATTCCTACTAATATTGGAATTGCTTTTGCGTGTTTCTTGATTGGGTATTTTGTCTAAATGTTCCTCTATCAGTTCAACCAACTCTTGGCCTGCAATACAATGTTCACAACCACAGATGGGCCACCTCTCGATGTTTGAAGTATGCTCTCTTGGAAGTGAGAGGTGGGAAGAGATAGAGCAAAGAGCCAGCAGTGAAAGAGGAAAAACTCTACTCAACCTAGAACAAAAAAACACATAGGCCTACTGTAGGTAATATTTAAAGTGAGACTAAACCAAAATAATGGACAAATGCTGTTAATGCTCACTAAATGATTTTTTTAGGTGTTAATTTAAGGTGACCATTCATTCCTAGCTTTCTTCTCTTATTTCAACTGGTTATTTTAGAATGGCTGTCCTTGAAAATGCCAAGATAAAAAAGTGTTCAGTTTATGTCTAATTCTATTATAGGCCTACATTGAAAATTAAATTATATTATATTATATAAATTGCAAGGCTAAGATAATAGTCATGTTATGAGGATTGAAAATAAGAGGATGCCTAAGAGACCAATGGAGATGAAGTACGTAGGGAAAAGACCACAAGGGAAACCAAGAAAGAGATAAGAGCAGCAGATAAAAGAAAGTGTGCAAGTGAGGAGAGAATAATGGAAGCAATTAAAGGTGGATGAGTGTTGGAAGAAAAGAGAGGTGAAAAATTTTACTAAAATGACCAGAGCTGTGGAGTTAGAAAAAATATACCGATTCCGACTTTAAAATAAAAAAACTTACAATAATATAATATATGGTAGGCCTTCCCTAACTATATCGTTTTATTTTTTTTATTCTTAACGACAAATATTTGTAATTTTGATTGACAAATTTATTTAAATATACATTCACATTGTCAAAGAAGCTTCTCATTAAGTCATCTGTATTGGAGCATTTTACTGAAGTAAATTTGTTATTACTAATTAATATAGTTGCCATTTAAGAATGAGTCTCTGAGTCGGAGTTGGACAGAAGAAAATAGAGGAGTTGGAATCCAAGGCTTAGCGACCTGACTCCACAGCCCTGATACTGACCCACTCACAGAATGGAAAGTTTATAATGGTGGTGGTGGTAGTGGTGGTGGTGTTGGTGATGATGATGATGATGATGATGATGATGATGATTACTATATTTGAGTTAATTCTGTGAAATTGGTTCTAAACATAACAATTTTATTAGTTCCAATGGCTGACTAATGAAAATTTGGATGGGTAACTTAAGAAAGTAACCAACGTTAACAGAACCTATTAAAATCAGAACCGAAGTGAAGGTCCTGGATCAGTAAGAAGTGTAATCAACCTTTCTGCCTTACCTTTGAACCGAGTTTGACTTATGAATCAAACTACCTAGCTCCTCCGGCTCAATATTATTTAAAGCATTTCGCCAATTGGATGGTAACAGGTTCCAATGGTCTTCAACATAATAATCCTGAAATAACATTTAAATAATTATAATATTACCCAACCACAATATTTAATGTAGATAAAATATTTTGAAATATTTCACTTTTGAGTCATAAAGTCAAATATAGTGAAGTATTTTATGATAGCTACCAGGGCCTTGGGAGTCGAAGTCGGTAAAAATGTACCAACTCCTACTCCAGCCTCAAAATAAAAACTTAGGTAGGCCCCTATAATATTATAAAACAATGGTGCATAGTTTTGGATGGATTTATTATTATATTTTGACAATAGTTACTTTCATGCAGAATTGGCATGCGAGTATTCTGATAGATACATTTTAATTAATCAGTGATTTAACCAAACTATCAAAATGTTTTAGTGGCCGGCTTTTTCATAGGGAGTGATTGTTAAATGTGTAAAAAAAAAGTTTATCAAATGAATGCTTAAACCTTCTCTACCTGGTGAGTTTTATTTGGATTCTAAATTTAAATACAATTATTTTAGTCTATTATATTTAAGTTAGTATAGTAATTGTAGGTATTCTTGTGTGTATGAGGGGGGAAAAAATAGTTTATTTACTAGAATATGAAAAAGAAAAAGTGTCAACTGGACCATTTTGTGCATTATCCCCAAGGCATAAATGAATTAAAGTTTTACTAACCAAAATATAAGAATTCAATAACCATTCATAGGATTCTAGAATTCTTAAACTGTTGACAACATAGGAATTAATAGTACAACTCATTTCTAAACATTTACGAAATAAAATTATTATTTCACTAAATTTGAAAACAATAATTTAAAGAACAGGGAAACATTAAGTTTCCTTTTCTATATTCCTTCGAATTCTTGACTTGTATGTATTTATATTTCAAAATTGTTTATTATTATATCAATGTTTACTATCAACTTCTAATTCAAAGAAAAGCATGGATCAAATAACAAAAGAAGAAAAGAGTCTAAAGAATGAACATGGCATACCAAAATAATAACACGAAATGATTGTCAACATATTTTGCCTTATAGAATGTGATCTATGGCGATTTTGTGATCTATCTATATAGCTTGGGTAAATGCATTAATCTCTATAATATAGCTGGGTGGACATCTGTGGCTGAAATTTTCGAGCCAACGTCTGCATACCCTTGTGAAAGAGAGAAAGAGATTTTCAAGTATCTCTATCTCTCTTACACCCATATAAGGCAATGTTGCATTTTGACATCGTTCATTAATTTGATTGAATATACGAGATACATCAATGTGTGATTAGTTAAATGAATTATATATTGTTTCATTAAATATTGCATATTTTAAAGTCGTTGTATATTAATACTCAATAATTTAATCATAACCTATTTGTAGATGTTAATCTTTAAACCCAAAAGTTTTATAATTTGAATTCTGAACTTACATGAACTTGAACATTGTTTTGTCTAACCTATTTTGGTATTTGCAAGTTTTAAACATTTTTAACGTGTTTTCATGTATTTAGAGTTATCATCACCTTATATACTGCTAAGTTGATGATGATTTATTTATTAAATGCGTAATGTTTATTATTTGACAATATATTATTACCATAAGTTTACCTAATTATACATTTTGATCTGCAATTTTATTTTATTATATCAATTAACTTAACAAATTGTATCAATTAAGTCATTCTATAAATTTTTGAGCAATATATCTAAGTCTTAAATTCTAAATCAAATCCACTCCTTAATTTCAACTTTTTTAGAATGTTTTATAAAATGGAAAATATTTCAAGTTAAACTATTCAAATGGTAGTTCTGGGAACAATTCACAAATGAGTCGGCAAAGAAAGCATAATCAGAAAACTGTTAACATTGCAAATATTTGAATATCTTCAAAACACAATTAAAACCTAATTCACTCAGTATTGACAAAAGAAATACGAAATTACTGAATACATAGTAAAATAAAATAAGTCTTGACATGATATAATCCTGGTGGGCGCGCACTCTCCCCCACCTTTCACTGCTGTCAGCTACCAACCCAGCTTTGCATCAAGTCCTTACAAATGACAGTAGGATCCGGGCCCAGAAATTTAAAGTTGAACTTTTTCCTGTCACTATTGCAAGCGGCCAAAAAGACAGGCTCAAAATTACCTTAAAACTATAATTTAAAACACTAAAAATATGTAGAATATATACACTAAATGTTAAGACTAGCAATAATACTTTTTTAATCTATGGCTAAATCTTTATCCACATTAAAAGTACTCCTATCTTTTCAATCTTAAAAAAATACAGATTTAATAGTTTCGATCCACTTTATATAAAAATTAAATATTTTGGCTGTATCCTTTAGTGGCATAACATAGAAAACGTGACATTATTTTTATTTAATATTTAATAAAAACAGATAAATACTAAATCAAATATTGTTGGGTTAAATTATTAATCTGCAGTGCATGTAAAGATGTAATTATATCTGTTGAATTATAACTAGAAATGGTTTATGTTCAGAGGTTGTAGACCAATTGAGAATAACAAATTAGCAGTTTGATATGTTTATTAATAATGAGAAATGAACATTAATACAGATTACGAACAAGCAAACTATACTCGTACGAAAGACAACGAGAGCGTATGTGCGTGGCAACCATATTTAAAGGATGGTGGCAACAATCATATTACTACTACCTCTCCTCAGTCCCACGCACACACAACAGTATAGCTTCCACTGCATACTCACCTGCTCACCACAGATGTTGCTACATTTATAATCACTTTAATATAAATTTACCTATACTTCAACACGCCTCCTTAAATTTATATTACAGTCAAACCTTAATCATAAACCAATTTATATCACATACATAACATGTCTGAATTTTTAAAACTTATTTCGACATAATGGCTTGGTAAAAATATCAGCCATATTTTCATCAGAATCTATTTTAACAATATCAATTTCTCCTTTAACATAACTCTAGTTTACAAAATGATAATGTGTCTCCATATACTTCGAATTTTTTGTAAAATTACCATACTTAGCTATATTTATTGCACCAGAATTATCTTCAAACATTTTTATTGGGTTACAAATTTCAATATTAAAATCTAGCAAAATATCGTTCACAACTTTTAATTCACTAGCACACTCAGACAATGCAACATACGCAGCTGATGTGGATGATTTTCTTACACTACTCTGTTTCTTAGATTTCCAAAAAATCACATTTCCATACATTTTAATAACATATCCAGTCGTCGATTTTCTGTCAATTATATCACATGTCAAATTAGCATCTACTTAACAGTTTAAGATCTCTGCATTAACATTTCTATTAAATTTGTAGTTAAATTAATTTTAATTTAGTAAGGAGAAAAGTGAATTTCTATTAAAGGTTAACTTTAAATCTTTGGTCAAAACTAAATACTTTAATACCCTCATAGCATATTTATAATGAGTATTATAACAACTTTGAAAACTACTTAAATAATTTACGCTGAAACTTATATCAGGTCTTGTTACTGAACTAATAAATAAAAGAGCTCCAATTATATTTCCATACTTCATCTCATCACATGCTGATTGTGTGGTTTCTAATTTTAAATTTTGTTCCATCGGAGTAGCATACAATTTAGAGTTTTCAATACTATATTTCCTTGCTTAAGATAAGATATAATCTCTTTGATTCAAAGTCATGTTTCCTTTAACGCATACATAATATATATTAACACCTAAATAAGTTTTTATTTTACCCAAATCTTTCATATGAAAACCTTTAAACAATAATTTTTTAACGACATTTAACTTTGTTTTATCTTTACAACATATGATCAAATTATCTACAAACAAAATTAAATAGACATTATGATTGTTCTTATCATTTAACATATATAAGCAACAGTCATTCTCCTTTCTTACAAAACCTAAAATTTTCGAATAAGTATTTAAACATTCATACCAAGCTATTGGGCTTTCTCTCAATCCGTACAGTACTTTATCCGTACCATCCTCATAACCTCGTGGTTGTTTTACATAACTTCTGATTTAACTTTTCCATTCAAAAACGCTGTTTCTACAAACATTTACTCAGTAATTAAATTATTCTGAAAACAATATGACAATAAAATTTTTAACATTTGCATTCTTGCTAATGGAGAGTATATATCATCAATTAAATCATTCTGCTAGTATCCTGTGACTACTAACCTAGCTTATAAACATTATAACTTATTTTTGTATGAACCCATTTTAAACCTAGTATTTTTTAATCTTCTGGTTTAAAAACAAACATCCATGTCTTATTTTTATTTAAGCAATTCATTTCCTTATCCATTGCATTTTTCCAATTTTTAGAATCATTACTATTCATCGCATCATTATATGAAACAGGATTTTCCGCATTTACATAGTTTACATAAACAATATTACTATACACAGATTATCATCATTAAGTCTAGCAGGTTTTCATTTTTCTCTGGTTGATCTTCTCAACCCTAAATTTGCATTTTGATCATTTATATTTCCATTCGTAATTTCATGATAGTTTTCATCACTATCATTTTCATTTCTACCTTCATTTATACCTATATCATAAGTCTCTCTTGACTCTTCTCTAAAACGTATATAATTTGTACCATCTTCGATTATATCTACATGTCTTGCTACAACTATCTTGTCATTTAGTAAAACTCTATACCCAGCATTTTCATAACTTAACAAAATATCTAGATCTGCTTTTCTGTCCCATTTTGAATTATTTTTTTGTTCAGGAACTCTTACAAATACTTTACTTCCATACATTCTTAAATGTTCTATATTAGATTTCTCAACAAACAGTATTTCATAAGGTGTTTTATTTTTATCTACAGTATTAGTAATTGTCCTAT
>CABFWB010007051.1:0-27793 GCA_902151455.1 Timema bartmani
GCTGCGTTAGCAAAGAATGAGAGATAAAAATTAAAAGTTATCAAATAATATAAAAAGATGTTAAAATACATCAACAGTTTATTTGAAAGAGTTTATTAAGTTTTCAAAGGTTAAGGTTTTTTTATTAAGTTGTTTACATAGACAGACGCATATTCGTTTTGATCCTAATGTATATTAAAATTTCACTCAACCCTAGATTTGTGTCAAGTTTTAGTTTGATTCATAGATACTTTTAAATCTCTATTTGAACAAGTTAAAACCGTTATCAATTTAAAGCAGCTTTACTTCATAATTATTTTAAATGTATACAAACTGTTTTAATAATATTTACTTGCATTAAAATGAAGACATCTGCATCGGTAGGCAGGCGGACTAGATATCACTAATAAGCCTCGTCTAGTATTGTTTTTCAGGTGAGGAGGAAGTCTGGTTTCGAATCCCAGCCGGGTGTACAGAAGATGTTTTTCCATAAATAATTACTCACTTTCATTCCACATGAATGTGGATACATTCACTCTAAATTCTAGCATCCTCACTACTAATTAATTAATATATTTAAATGAATACAGCCCGAACATATAATAAGACCAGGAGCAAAAACAACAACAAAACAATTAATTAATAATATTTGTGGTTTTCTAAATAAAGTCAGAATATTCTATGGCATATAGAGTATTTATTTATATTCCCCTATAGATGCAAGTATCAATCACCAAAAATAACCGTTTCATAACATTAATAATATATGTAGATAATTGTAATTGTGTGAATATATACACAACTGGCTGTAAAATAAATGGTTGGCTCATGAGATTTATTTAGAATTGTTTTTTAAATTTTAAATTATACTATAAACATAAATTATGAAGTGGTAAACTTGAGATAATATCAGAAACGTAAACTGAGTATGCTACGTCAGAAGTCGGTAAAGAATCCTATCTAATGATACCTTATTCATTGCTGTAGGTTTTTTATTAGTTGAGAAAAAGGGATGTTGACAACAGAAATAATATACAAAAATATTGTTAGATTTTTCTCATAAAAACCTATTAAAAAGTAAAATGTTAATTGTTTAGATTACTATCCTACCCTTTTTTTTATGATCATTTGGTGAATAAAGTGTGTAACTTGCAGGAATCTGCTAAGAACTGTTTGCATAATAGAGAAAATGATCGAGAAGTTGTAACGTTTCCCGTCACATGGAACTTTCTTCAGCCTGGCCCGCTAAAGGTGTATTTACTTATTGTGGTAGAAAGCCCACAATAGTCTGATACTACTAGTGATGCTTGGACGTCAACAATGCCTACTTCATCCACTAGGGCGCTACAGAAAACCCAGCGACGCGATGAATTATCTGTGACCTACGTCAGAACTTGATCGGTGAACTATTGTCTAGGCAAATGAGACTAGTTTTGTGTCTGATGTTCAGCGGTACGGTTTCGTCAGTGTGTGTTGGGCTTAAACGCTTGTGCTGAGAAGACCTTCTGTCTCCGTTGGGAGGATTTGGTGCTAAAATGTAGTGGCAAAGGATTCTTGACTCCGCGTCTGGAAGTCTGGAGTTTGTTTCCCGGACTGTGTTCTGCCACCTACAGACCACATCCGTGGTAATTCTTCAGTGGTTGCCTACCCATGACTGGTGATCTGAGACAATCACGAGTGAAGTTTTGCCGAGTCGCATACACACTTGGACACCCCTGAGGTTCCTCTTGGAACGTATGATCGCGCGTTTCGCAAGAATCACCGAGACCGATAAGTGATACATTAGATATTTTTCTAAGCTTAAGTTCAAGGATGCCGGCATATTAAGATTGACTTTAGGTGGAAGTATCCAAGGACGTAACCGCTAGTGACTGTCGTCGAACCAGTGTGACTCTTGTGCCTACCTTAGGGAGCGCTAGCTTTAACCTTTATGTGCACATTAATCAGGTTCTTTGAGCGCAGTGGCCACTCGCAGCTCACAATTTGTTTTTTTGTACATTGTAACCTGTATTTGTATCTTGTTGGTTAGTTATTAGGATTGGACTATTATTATTATCATTATTATAGTTCATAAGGATGATGGGTTATAGAGTGTTGATTTAGCTATTATTATTATTATTATTATTATTATTATTATTATTATTATTATTAATGTTAAGCCTTCAGGCCAATGGAAATCCCTTTCAACCAAAATATGGGCTCTCAAAGTTTAATATTCATTTAATTTGGAGTCATTTTTGATAAGTGTTAAGTTTAAGTGAAAGCTCTATGAACGTTGCCGATGGTTGGCCCATTAGACTTGTGTACCATACCAATACTCATACCATTTGGAAGTTGTTTAGAACTACTTTCATGTGTGTAATAAAATTTGAGTTTCCCTTGATTATTTTTGAATTTCATTCTAATTACCTAATGATTAGAGCTTCCGATATTGTTAATCTATAGAGTGATTAAAGATGGATACTTAATAATGGCTGGGAGAATACCTGACCAGAGGAATAACCTTATAATACAATATAGTTATTCTGATTTTCTTTGTGTGTGTGTGTGTGTGTGTGTATGTGTAGGTACTCCTAGCTTATATGAGTCATTTTCATTTTGTGAACAATTACAGTAACACTAGGGAAGCATTTTCATGGTTTGGATAAACTTCAGACTACCTTATTTATTAGCAGGTTTTGCAGATTCGATCATGGTAGACATATGAAGGCCTATGAGTGTAATATTTATTGGTGGTTTAAGTAAAGTGCTGAAGTTGAACGGTCACTTATCAATCTCTGTCTGCCTTACTAGGAGGAGTGTTGATATTCAAACTTACATCTTGCGAATGAAAGAATTCATCTTTATAGTTCATGTTTACTACCGCCAATGAGGTGGCGCCCAACAATCAAAACTCTCTTGGGTCGACCTTGAATTTAGTGTGACCATTACCAAAAGCTCCAAGAACCCGCCCTTCTCCACTGCTGCAACCCGGGATTGTCATAAAGTGACTATAGTTGAAAAACTATTTTTTGCTTCAGGTATATGGATGGAATTTCACTTCTGTGTCAGAAAACTACAAAAAATTCACTCACTATCTAAATGCAATTTCATTCTTTGCTCTTTATTTCTTCTTCCTAGAGCCCCCTTTATTCCACCTTCCCACCTTGATGTAATTTCGAGAGAATGTCACCTGAACCACTTTTAATTTAACTAACACAACTACACCAGAACAATTATGTATCCCATTCGTTTCGAATATCAATCGAAAGACTAACAAATAACAACAAAAGGCAACTTTCAACCCTTTCACTTTAGTTTGACTATATAAAAAATAGCTCTGAGAACAAATTAGCTGTGTTGTTGTTTCATTGAAAGAAAGATGACAATTTTTAGACTTGGCTATGTAAAGGTAAAAAAGTACAGCATTGTGCGCTGTGACCAGTAGGCACTCATCCTAGACACTATTTACTCTTCAAAGAACTTTTTAGTGAATATAAATATATTTCTGTAAGCTAGCTAATATTTAGCTCTCATCGATCAACTTTGACAGCATTTATAAAATGGGGCATCCCCAGAGCACGTACCTTGTCGTATGAATACATACATTTAAATTTAATTGCTATTTTAATGGTTAGTAAATGTTCTTTAAATGGCGGTTTTCTATATCTGTTGCCACCCCCTGCCCCCACACCACGTATCACGCTGTTGAGAAAAGAATGAGTTATTCTTTTTCTTCTATTCACTTGCAATATTTGATGCTTTCAAGTTTGTTGGAGATGTCATCAGAGACAACTAGTGATAAAACTATACACTCCATGTCTAAAGAAAGTTCCATAAGAGCAACGTAATTTTAAAATTATTGACCATTTATGATCTAAACGTGCCAATAAAATCTAAAATATCAAATCTGTAGCTCTGTAAAAATTACCAAACCTAGCTTCAATGTTTAGTTCTAAAAAGAGATATGTTTGTTTAAGTAAAACGGTTCGTTTGGAAAAAAATATTTGATGAGCAACATGCGTAAGTCTACAGAACCCTCTTCTATACCCTTAAGACATCAGGTAAATAATGGTTATATTTTAAAGGGAAAATTGAGCAAAAATGTATGGCGGTTGGTGGGCTCGGTAGATGCGCAAGCAGCCTTGAATTTTTTTTTTGCATTAAATTCTTGCTAGCATAATTTAAGTCAAAATAAACTATAAATCATGAACTAATTTTAAGATGACCATTTTGAGAGTAGAGCAAAAAAATAATAATATCATAAAAATAAATTAACATAAATCTATAGGATAAGGCTTACTATAAAAATTACTGAAAGTAAGTTGTGGTACATCAGGTGTTGTCTACCAGTTTTAACAATCTCACTTTTAAAAGCAAAATCATGAGAAGTTGAAAAAGGTTTCACTCAAAATTTACTAGCTATACATTCCTCGCTACCCACACACATAATGAAAATATAAATCTTTATTAAATTAAAATAAATATGATAAATAAAATAAAAGATAAAGACTAACACTTAAACAGAATAAATTATGACCCGTATGGGACCCACCAGTAAACACAACTTAAGTATAATTGAGCCTGCGCATGCTCCAACATTGACAATGGGCACTAGGTGGATATTTACAGTTATTATTTCATTCCACAATAGCAAGAGGCAGTTTAAACTTTGCTTTTATTCTCCCTTTACTGATTGTATAGGGGACATATAAGACTGCGCCTTTGCCTCTTTCCCTCTATTTCAACCCTCATGCCAGTTGAAGGACATAGAGGCACAGTTGAGATTGCTTTTAGAAAGCTATCTTTCTGTCGTGGGTTTCGTAGAGAGGACAGCCACAAAAGAAACAATTGAAAAATAAAAAAAAGCTTAAATAAAAATGATGCCAAAATAAATTATGTTTGGGATTTTTTAAATATCTAAGTTATTTTAATTTATTTAAAAGCGTAAGAATTATTTCGTTGAAAGTAGGCAAGCAGTGCTTTCAATGCTTACATAGACCGACCACCACTGACAAATGAATAACTGAACTTAATAAAATAAAATGTGAGTATAATATACAGTAAGAGAACAACTTGATAATTATATAAGAGTTAGACAATAACATAATTTTGATCAAGCCAGTTGAACCGCAACTGGAACTATAACTAATAGCCGGAATTAACAATTACTTCAAGGGAACCAGAACTGGATCACTAAAAATAAATTGTTTAAGAATCGAAACCGGAATCGCTATATATTTTTAGGTCAATCAAAGTTCTTATTGGTTCTTAAGGATTATAGCTTTTTAAATAAATAACTTATCGTTTTATTTTATTTTTTAAAATAAAATTCTACCTTTCCTCAGGAATTTTTGTAACAGTAAGATACATTTGTATTACATGAGGATCATACAAGTATCATTGATCACTAAGATGTAAGCACGATTAGGCTAAGAACTTTGGGTGACAGTAAACATATCTAATAAGGGGGAGTACTGAGAAATGAAAAACTGCCCATTTGTACAAGAATTCTAACTAAATATGAAGAAATTTATTTAAAAGTGTTATTTCTAAAAGTTAAATAATCTAAGTTGTTAATGAAAGGCCAGTTTGCTTGGAGGGGTAAAAGATAGGTAAATGAGACGAAATAAATATTACCCAGTGCGGAATTTCTTTAAGTGACACGGAGAATGAGTGACACATCAAGAAGATTACTAGGATGGATGTGCGGTGTTAACAGCCGAGATATTATACACAAGCTTTAAATTATGAAACACAGAGAAACACAATTAATTAACTATGAGCCTACCTTTGCGAACGGTGACAGAGTACCTGACGTGATGAGATGATAGCTTGGGTGCCCAAATCTTGTTTCTTGAGCACTTATTAATTATTTTACACCAGAGAATTTCATTGCTGTGTACCCTGAGAGATAAAATACGCTTGAACTCACACTTTTCCGTTATACCAAGAAAAGCGCGGGATTAGCGAGCCCAAAGCCATTAGGGCGGAAGGGTCAATGCAGTACTGACACCGAGTGCTAATGAATAACATTGATTACACAAAGAATAAAGCACAGCTGGCTCAAAAGTTATATTCATACTAAACATACGGCCCCCCTTGAACTAAAAGTTCAATGAATGAGGAGAAAAAAAGATACAACACTCACGAAAGAAACAAAAATACAAGATCAACCAATTAAAGAAAAAAAAAGAAAAAACCAAAGTGATAACTAAAAAAGAACGAGATAATAACCATATACAGCCCTAGATGAGTGTTAGAGGAAACACTTTGACGACAGATCTTGAAAGTGTTCCCTTTTGGGTGCACATATGTACAACTCATACAATGATATCTTTTCCAGGAGAGGTCAAAGTGACGCGTCCATGACGCCAAGACAGAGATGGTGTATTGGGTTCATGAATGAGGACGAGATCTCCTGCGTGTAGGTTAGCTTTCTGCGTTGTCCATTTTGAGCGTTGCTGAAGGGCGTGTAAATACTCCAGAAGTGTCGCGAGAGTGATTTGATTGAATTCCATCTTTTCAAATGGTTGCGTGGTATGACAGATAAATCGGTTTCAGGTACGCCAACGAGGGGAGAGCCGATAAAGAAGTGTCCCGGTGTTAGAGCATCTAGTTCACATGGGTCAGTGAATATAGGAATTAGTGGTCTAGAGTTCAACATAGCTTCCACTTTTGTCGTCAACGCTATGAACTCTTCTAAGGTCAATATCTGATCTCCAATTAATCTTGAGAGGTGGTATTTTGCGCTTTTGATCGCAGATTCCCAAAGTCGTTCCTGATGTGGTGCGGCTGGAGGATAGAAGTGAAACTTGATAGAATGTTGTGATGAAAACTGTTGAAGTTGTTGTTGGGAGAGATCTTGAGCTAGATAAAAGTTAGTGGTTTTCTTCAACTGATGAGAGGCACCTATGAAGTTTGTCCCACAATCCGAATATAGGTCTGAACAGAGCCCTCTTCTTGAGAAAAAGCGGGTGAAGGCAGCGATGAATGCATCCGAGGTAAAGTCTGTGACGACTTCGAGGTGAACTTATTTAGTTGAGAAGCAGACAAACAAGCAGAGATATAATTTAATAGGCTGGAGGCGTCTGAGAGTGTGTAACTTCACTGAGAATGAACCTCCATAATCCATTCCAGATTTGAAAAATGGACGTGAGGGAGTCACTCGAGGTTCAGGTAGATCACCCATCATTGGAGTTATGAGCTTTGGTTTGTGACGAAAGCAATGAATACATTTGAAAATTCGAGGACTAATTGTGCTGCGAACAGAAAGGATCCAGAATTATTGGTACAAAATAGATTGCAGCAGTTGAGGTACAGCATGGAGATGCTTGAAATGATGGTGATCAATGATCAGGTTTACAATATGATGTGATTTTGGTAACACGACAGGGTGTTTAGCTTTGTGAACCAGATTTGAGCGACTAATTCGTCTGCCTATTCTCAATATTCCCTGGTTGTCCAGGAACGGGGATAAGCGTTGAAGTTTCGTGCTGCATGGTTTCTTAGCCTTGATGAATTCTATGTCAGCAGTGAAGGTTTCAGCTTGGATAACTCGACAGATGCGTTGAATGGCTTCAGTGAGCTCTTGAGGGCAAACCATTAGCGTAATTAGTACATATTCGCATCATAAAAACATGTAGCAAGACGCGCTGACAGCAAAGTAAAACATAATATTTTTGTACTCTTTAATCAAAACATGTTCATTACTAAACGTATACATCACTTACTGTTTTTCCTCATAGCAACTGATAGCATCCAATGCTTGCCTTATGACATAATACAAGAATAATTACACCCCTTTTTTATACCCTAATTCTAGATGACTTTGAAGTAAGGGGAAACTTTCCTCCATTGAAAGTTCATTTCCCTCAGAGGTAGTCATCAAGTGTAGAAACACATTTCTCTTTGCAATAGTCTCTATTTCATACAGTCCTCAATAGAATTTGAATATGTTTTCAGTCAAAATTCTCTTAAGTAGTTGTACAAATCTTGTGTTAACAAAATAATAATACATACAAGATTGGTTTTCCAAGATCAATACTTTCAAAAAATAGGTATTGTTCAATGTAGTTTAAACAATGACGCAAATAATTGTACGCCATTTTTCATTCATCCATCCTGAAAACATAGCTTATGAATCTAGAAAAATCTTCGATCAATGTAATCTTCCAAATATATTACTATAGTTTTATAAATAATGTTATCTAAGTGTCTTTATCAAGATTTAAGGGTATCTTGTTCGATTCCCGACTTAACAGAAAAATGTATCATTGGCGAAATGTGGGTTTTTGTTTTCACATTGATAAATTAAAGACAGGGGGCTGGATGTGTTTTCTGTTATGGATTTAAGTTGGTTTATATGTCGTGTTCTGATATAATCAGTCAGTTCAGTAAGTACACGTTAAATACCTTATAATTAAAACTAGTGAACCATTGACTAGGCTAATGACAAGCTAATCAAAGGAGCATGGAATAGACAGGGCAGGTTTATACAGCACCAACAAGCATAAAAAGGGTAATTTAACACGATCATGTTTTATTGATGACAAATTAAAGAATTACATTTAGTTATACACAAGGCATGTTCCACTGTGGTCTCTGTACGTATACTTAAGCTAATAAATGATAATGGACAATCCAATCTCATGTCCCAGAGTATTTAATAGGTAGCTACAAGTAACTGATATTTAAAAAGGTCAAAACATAGTTAATAGTTGTTTGGCGGACCGATCCACCAAGCTATAACAGCATTTTAAAACAGTACTTACGTTAGTAGCTCCTCGGAGAGCGAGCCTACTCGTTATGTCATGCTATATAATACTACATTTGCTCTATTAATGGAAAACAAAGTAACTATTTAGAAATGGGAAGTGATTCGGATAAGATGAGGTTAATTAGCACAACAAAATGCGTACACTTTGTTTCGTAAGGAAACTCAAAGATCTAGCTACTACTTGTAAAACCGAGCAGGACTAAGTTCTCTCCAAAAAGTTACCCAATAAAAAAAAGGTTTACAGTTGAAGTCTACCTAGAACTTAGTAAGTAATTTTTCAATCAAGTACACTAACTCGACAATCTTGTGAGTCTAGCACGCAAACGTCGAGACCTAGGTTTCGGGTGATTAGCTTGATTAAACAAACACATTTGAGCAGTATACCAATTAGGAATACCCCAAGAAGCAGTTACTAATAGAACAAGTTACATAATTGCAACCATAAAAACTTTGTAGAAAGGTATACTCAAACACAGGAATTTAAAACCCTGATGGCATCTTAAGGACGCCGTCTACTTTTTAGTTAAACAAACCAAACACTCCAGCCATTCCTAGCCGCAACAGAGAACCATAGATTGGTTACCAAGAAATACTAAGACCTTAATTGAGACAACCAAACAAGCAAAGAACAAATGACCAAATTAGGCCACAGACAATATACAATCAATCCCAAGCTACTAGGTTTGGGCATTGCGCGAGCTAGCTAGGAGGCAGGATGATGTAATTCAAAACAAAGCTTCACTAACTCACCACAAAAAACGAAATTTTACCATGGATAAACCGACTTAAAGTGACATATTAGAATATATTTAAGGTTGAGCACTACGATTCTTGAAATTAAAAGCAATACTAAGCTCTATACCACATTGCAAACATACCGTTGCCAAGGAGGAACAGCTACGAAACGAACACCTAGGCCTGCAGAAAGTTGTAGATATAATTATAATACTGGCCTATATATTCATCCTTGGAGTGGCGGGGTGCTATGGTTCTCCTGTGCCCATGGCGACTGCAAAGTCCACCGTAGTCCAGGTCCTGATCAACGGATGCTAGATCAGCATGGCGGTAAACAAAGATCAGATCAGTGTTCAATTACGGCATAATATGCAGTCATTTTATTCAGACCAGGTACCTCGTTTTATATGCCTTAAACCTAGCACATGACTAGGAAAGTGGAAGGGGGAGGGGGTGACCAACCAAATCCGAGAACCATCACACAAGGTGTAAAGTTGGAATGGAGTAGGTCACCACGCAGTCAAAGAAGGTCAATAGTGTGTCGACATGAGGAGATCTAGGAGAATGACTCAAGCACTAAACGGGCCACGGTGAGTTGACTGCAGGTGATTATTTTTGTTGCCTCTTGTAGGGTTTCTAGGTGTATATAATGCTTGTATGTGTGGGCTAATTCCTATTAATCCGGTACACTAGATATAACAAGTTATTTAAAAGTATATACTATGCTAATAGTTTGTGTTTAATTAGAACGCAAAGATTTACCATCTATCTATTGATAACACTAAAACTAAGTAAATAAACAAAATTATGAATTTACAATTGAATATTAGCCATTTAAATAATAATCGTTAACCAAAGTACCGGTTCTTCATAATGGCTTTTTTTTTACAATCAGTCATATCCTCTTTTGGAAGGAAATGGCTCTCAACTGTCTTTTACGTGTACGTACGTACAATACATTAAATGTTTCAATATGGGTGTAGGCCTACTACGTTATTCAAATATTACTTATACATACTTGATATAATGTAACAGTTCGTGGACAGGTCAATTAAATGGTTTTGTAATTTAAGAAAAATACTAAGCATTATGTAACCATGTTACGCCCCTTACTTCCCTTATATGTATCTTCAGAGATAGATCAGCCTAGAAAGTCCATCTGGCGCCCTTGATGATTCACCGAGCCAGCGAGGCTGGTTCCTTTGAGTGGGCGGTTTGGAGCGCTGTACTTAAAATACTATCTGGACTTCCTAGGGACGGGAATAACCTTCTGCAGTATTATCAGGAGAAGAACTTCCTCATAACTGGAGATGGAACTTCGATTACTCCTATTGGGAAGATATACATTTGTGTATATGTAAACACTGTACATATCTATCTCATTATCGTTACTGTATCATAGAGTGATATTGTATATTGGTAGGAAAAATGTGTATATTCTGCTGAAGGATCTCTCTCTAATAAAAATCTTTCGCCTGACAAAGCGTGTGTAGTGTTTATTTGTTTTGTCACTTGTCCACGTATGTTGATATTTTAATTTTTCCCAGTGATATTTGTCCACATGCCACATTTTTAAACTTTATGATGGTATTTGTGTTCAGTTGCCTTTGAAAATATTTGTATTCTGTCTTGAAAAATAAAAAATAAACCAAATAAGGTTTTAGAGATGGGCTAAACAGTGATTTTACTATATCAGTGACTGTGATTTTAAATTATCGGTGATTTTTCACTGTGACTGGCATTCACCGTGTCTTGATGGACCAATATTTTCTCACTTTAACAGTTTGTTGCTAGGTGGTAGGTACCTAGTAGGTTGATATTGTTTCTTTCACCACGCTCTACGCTATTTTTAAATAACTATATCCATAGCCAATAGCCAAGTGTATTTCACCGCTCAAATAAACAAGTAAACTTATCCATTATAGTTTAAATAAAAAACATTTCTTTATTGCTTCTCATCAGTTAATAATTACCCAGATCGTTGCTAAACTGAAATAAATTCACTTTTTGAATCAACAGTGAAAGAACAGCAATTACTTTAAGAATGAATAATATACTTTAGAAAATGTAAATTACCGTATGTTTATTTTGGTTGCGGTTTATCAAAGCAAAGACCGTCACTGTCCGCACCTGCTGGTCACCGTATCGTTAACAGAATGAACTGTGAACGTGAACTGATATTTTGTCAACCACGGTCAAAGCTAGTATTTAGCTGCTGTCCGAGTAGGTGAGTACAATCTAGTATCGAGTATTTCTGAGTACTGGGTATTTACTCGAGTAGTTCCATGAGTATCGGTTGGAAGGAAAATTGACTACTCCGGAGTTTGGCGGCTTGCAATGGAACTCGATACTTAATGGCCTAACATAAGCTCTTCCTGTTGGCACTGACATTAGATATTGACATACAGCTACCTAATCGTCAGCTTTCTTCTGGGTTTCATGTTGACTGACTAATGTACGGTCAATACAAAAGTATACGTTTTAAGAAGTTTCATACAATTGGAAAAACGAGAAAGTAAAAAATGTTATTTAATATTTTCTATTTATATGTAATATGAGCAAAATTAGTGGTCGAACAAACATTAAGTTAAACTTGAGTACCAATATTAAAATTTATTTGACTTACTATGAGAAACTCTTGTAATTGTGTAATTTATTTAGTGATCTGTTTTACTACAGTAAAAAATTATGTGACATTAAAAGTGAACATAACATAATGGCGATTGGTTTAGAAAATGTTGTTTGGAATGCAGGTCATATATTATATTATTGTAGTGTTATTTTATTTTAAATACCGTACATCTAATAACATTCCGAGAGCCTCATATGCAGGACAGGACGTTGAACCTCCTCAGAACGTAAATAATCAACCACTTTTCACGATATTTTTCCCTACTGTTCTCTATTCAGTGATCCTAAAACTCAATCACAATGGTATCTTTCCCCAACTCTCGAGTACAGTTGGACTGGAAACCTTCTTTTAGCACCACTCAATCAACATTAGTAAAGTTTTGTGTCCAATAAAAGGTTGAATCATATAAATAAAATAATTTAAAAGATATATTTGGTTCCATTGGCGACGCAGTGCCTATATTACCCCACTTCCTGAGACCACCTGACTTGGGACTTAGCGTCAATCTTCAAATGTAACTCTCCAAATTCCAATGATCCAACAAATAATAACTGACTGCCAAGGTAACAATTATATCTATATATATATATATAATCTGATAAACCTATTTCTGATATTGAAACTGCGAGAAAGATATTGAATCACTTAAAAAAAAACTAACACTCATTTTAAAGGTTAGGGATAGAGAATATCATCAAATACAGTATCTTCCAACAAAACCCTGATTTTATTAAGGAATTTCCAAATTTCTGCTGAGTGCACAGTGGCTAATCTATACAATTATTATTTGCTCAAGTTATCATGGAAACCGTGATTTGTTTATGCTTTTATATCGGTAAATGAAATATTTCTTTTTGATTAAAAATAATAATTCAATTCTTACTTGAGTGGTTTGGTCCAATAGATATATAAAGAGCTGATAAAGGGGTCGTTTCATAGCTCTTAGATTATTGTGAAGGTGATACCCATATGTTTTGTTTTAAATTAAACACCGAAAGCTCATGATGGGCCTTTGACGAGTAAACCTTTAACCAAAAATTCGAGTGAAACCTCATTCTATAATATATCATTTCTTAATATAATGTTTTGAATATATTTTAAAGCAATAATATAAAGCAATTGCTGCAACAAACTTCTAGTATTTGTTTATTGTATTTGTAAATTTAATGTTAATTTGATGATGGAATCATATTGGTTGAAATTGTGTCTTACATAAAATATTAAATTTGAAGATATCAACTTTTGATGCAGTAGACAAAATAAATAATCTCACGAATGAATGTATTATAAGTGAGATCAACTGATTGCAGGACATACATTTAATAATTAATTTTACCAAACTATAGACCATTTGTTGGCTCTCAGTTAGCCATAAAATGCTCCAAATATTCTTCATACATAATATTTTAACGGACAAATTAAGTGCTAAGGTGGTTTTAGAATTTCTTTCAGATCAATATAACCTTTTTCAGGAATCTTCCACAACAGGAGTAGCAGCGCAAAGAGAGCCCCAATATTCTATCCCACACACTCGTTCCTTTAGCCAGACTCTAGGGTTTGTTTGTAAGCGAGGTTCTATTGGACATGGCCTGCGAACAAATAATGCATGTTGTTGAGTTAATCCTCCAGGGGACTGCTAAATTGAGTCCCTTTGTGACTCCTGTTCCCAACCACTTTCATTCGGTCACATTGTGGATCAAGCGCATTAGGTATTTAGCTCATCTGACCCAGGTACAATGAGCTATTCCTACTTGCGGAGCAATCCTGGCTGACATTCCTGGACACGAGGACAGTTTGGTTTGGAAAGTATTTGCTCACACGGTTAACTTAATAGGGTATTAGTGACGTATAAATACTTACTTACAGGGGGGGAAAAGTCAAGAACCTATAGCATCTTTTACATATCTGAGAAACATATTACATTAGTTTTTTGTTTTTATTAATGAACTTCATCTTACCATACCCTTCCGGGCTATACGTATTTTAACTAGGCCTTGGGCATACACACCTGTACTACTATGATACCACGGCCTTACTGTGGCGCTACCTACCAAGATGAACATAACTAGCCAGCGACTAGAAAACTAGAGCTAGGCACGCCGGAGCTAAAATACCGACCATGGCGGTCACAGTTAACAATCTTAGAGGGAAAAATGGCTGAAATAGCCCCACCGAAATCTAAGTAATGTAACGGCTTTATCATCCAGCATTATTATTTTTCTTAACCTTGTTATTGTTACTTAGTTAAATCAGAAATTGTATTGCCATGATAATATAGGAACTATATAAATTATTTGGTAACTTGGGATTAAACTAATTGTATTTGAGCAGTTTTAAGTAATTATACTATTTTTTATTAATATCCCAGTGGGCTTACACACTATACAAGATTTGCTTTTATGTTATACATAAATGCATACCGTGCAAATTTTAATTTTAAGAACTAAACATAACATAATAGGTAACTTATAGGATCATTAATGTAAGGATGCAGGATATGCAAGAAAAGGGCAGTGTCTTTCAGTTTTTATATCAAACTTTATTTTGGTCAATAGAAATCAAATATTGATTCAGTACAAACAGATTAATTTTCCTCACATGGTGACTTAAACTTTTCTTAAATATGTATCGAGGGTGTCCTAGAATTTAATGACAACTTTTCTCTTCATTTAAAAAGTTTGTTATCTAATGCTGCTATGCTCATGATGGGTATTCTACAACTGGTAATATCATCATGTGAATAAAATTAAACTCTTTCTTTGTACTGAAGAAATATTTTATTTGTTTGGGCTAAACAAGTTTTGCTAAGAAAAACTGCAAAAGCAGTGGCCCATTT
Source organism: Timema bartmani (assembly GCA_902151455.1). Taxonomy (NCBI): domain Eukaryota; kingdom Metazoa; phylum Arthropoda; class Insecta; order Phasmatodea; family Timematidae; genus Timema; species Timema bartmani. The sequence goes on from CABFWB010007051.1 coordinate 14,941, forward strand.
ATGGCATTCCCGACATTCCCACTTTAATAAACAAAAGAAAACATGTGATTTTGATATGTTTATTAGCTAAACAAATTCTTGTTATTTTGTATAATGTTTTAGGTACAGTTTCTATTGAGTAAAACCCTGTTTATTAACATTTGATTTCATATTTAATTTTAACCCTTTCCAGGCCAAACTAACTAAAGTATATTTTAGGAAATAGATTTCTAGAAATTTATTTTAAAATCTCTGTATAGCTTGCCAAACTTAAATGGATAGTATAATTTGAAAATTCTTCTTAATATGTAGCCATTTGGGTACATCAGGCATTGGTATTTTTTAAAGATAAAAAATTATGTAAGAAATCAAACATAAAAAAACAACGTAGCCATATTTCTAAACCGGGATGCAAAGGGTTAAACAAACATTTCTAAATAGGCTTCAAAAATTACTATTAAATTTATTTGTAGTTTAAATTAATACTAAATTGTTCACTATTTATTTTGTTTAATCTGTTTGACACTTTGGACCAAACATTCCCTCAATATTTTGAAACAACCAAATATTTTCCTTGGAGTAGTCTTTAATATTTATTCATAGGAAGCGACTGGTTGATTGACCATAGATTTAGTAAGTCACGTGCTTCAAGGCACCAATAGATATCTTCGAGATGAAGGTATAGTATGAAGATATAATAAGCTCCTGTTATCGTAGCTTGAGTGGGTCTTACAGCTAATGGGGTAAGGATGAGGATAGGAGAGTTTAAGGACATGCAGACACATTTTTGGGAAGGGATAGTGGAAAAGCATTAATAAGAAAAAACTTTCAGCAGAATCCACCGGTGTTTGAATCCTGACCTCCTTATCACTGGCAAATCAAATTAGATGAGCTAGACGCTAACTTAGTGCGCCCATCAATGTGGGTCAATGGATCCAATAAGTCTTCTGTGATTGGTGCTGTTGCATTTTCGCAGCAGCTTCAGTTCTTTTTGTAATTCTTTTTAAAATCAAAGGTAACTAGTGGGTCGTTGCAGTGATGGCTGCAGATTATTGCACTAAAATGTATTTTAAATTTTTATTGGGAAAGGAACCATATAATTAGCCCTCACTCACTTTTTTAGTTAAAAGTATACTATTCAAAGGCTATCAACTTTTCTTTGATGTATAGTTTTCAGTGACCCGCCTCGATGGCGTAGTTGACTAACGCGCCAGTCATGTTGAGCTAGACTGCCGAGCACGGGGAAATTGAGGTTAGAATCTCGGTCGGGTGAACTGGGGTGGTTTTTCCTAAATGGTTTACCACTCTCCCTCCACGCAAATGCGGGTTCACTTCTTCTAAATTCAATCTTCCCAATTCCTAATCCATTAGTGTAACTAGTACTTAAACGTATAACCCGAACGGGTAGAAAGACGCGGTGCTACAAATTAAATTAAATAGTTTTCAGTGTGTAATTTGAATAAAAACGTATACTTTTCCCCTTCACACCTCGATGAGAACTTTAAAATGACCCCTCTTCCAGATCTTTATCTATTCGTTGCACCAAACCACTCAAGTAACGATTGAACTGATATTATTTTTAAACAAAGACAAATATTTTATTTACCAATATACAGCTATAAACAAATCATGGTTTCCATGGTGATGTAAACAAAGAATGATATTAAAAATAAACCACTGCCCACAGAAGGAAAAGATGCAAAATTCGCTAGGAAAATTGGGCTTTAGTTGTAGGCCAATATTTCTACCGGCATCCTGATTCCTTAATCTTTAAAATGAGTGTTCTTTTGTCAAATTCTGTTCAGTCATTTCTTCGTAATTTCTTTTACTGTAAACGGGATTATCAAATTATATATAAGACATAAAATAGAGAAAATGACAAAATTTGATAGTGAAAATGAGAGTGTGTTTGAGTGTGTGGTTGTGTAAGTGTGTGGGTGAGTGTGAAAATGAGAGTGTGAGTGTGAGAAAGTGAGTGTTAGGTGTGACAAAGTGAAAGTAAGAGAGATAGAGTGAGTGTGAGCGATTGATAGTGAAAGTATGTGTATGTATTAGAGAGAGAAATTCTGAGAGAAGAGAAAAATAGTGTGTGTGTGTGTGAGGAGAGAGAATGTGTTTGAGAGAAAGAGTGTGGAAGAGAAAGTGAAAGAGAGTGTGTGAGAGAAAATAATATGTTCGGGAGAATGCGTGATAAAGTGTGTGAGAGAGTGTGTGTGAGAAAGATATAGTGTAAAGTTTTGGAAGAGATATTATGTGAAAAAGAGAGAAAATGTGAGGAGGTGTGAGAGAGAGTTTGAGAGGGAGAGATTAGTTTAGAGAGAGAAAATGTGAGGAGGTGTGAGAGAGAGTTTGAGAGGGAGAGATTAGTTTAGAGAGAGAAAATGAGATTGAGAGAGAGTTATGGAGATAGTCTAAGAGAGAGAGAGTGTTTGAGAGAAAGAGTTAGAGAGAGAAATTGAGAAAGCAAGTTTGAAAGAGAGAGTGGATTTGAGAGAGAGAGTTTGAGATATAGATAGTGAGATTGAGACAGTGAGAGAGTGAGATTGAGAGATAATTTAAGATAGTGAGATTAATATGAGAAAAAGGAATTAGAGAGTTTGAGATATAGGGAATTTGAGAAAGAGTTTGAGAGAGAGCGCTCAATAGATAGAACGTTTGAGAGAGAGAGAGCGTTTGAGAAATAGAGGGCATTTAAGAGATGAGAAAGCGTTTGAGAAAGAGAGAGCGGTTGAGAGAAAGAGTTTTAGACAGGGTTTAAGAGAGAGAGAATATAATAAAGATAATAATGTGAGAGAAATTGTGTGATAAAGAGTGTATGTGAGGGTAGAGAATGTGTGTGAGAGAGAAATAAAGTGTGTGAGAAAGAATGAGAAAAGATTATATCATAGAGAGTGTTTAATAGTGTGTGTGTGTGTGTGTGTGTGTGCGTGTGTGTGGGGGGGCTGGGGGGAGAGTGTGAAATAAATGTGTGAGAGCATGAGAGAGAGTGTCAGATAGAGAGAGATAATGTGAAACTATAGATGTGGTACTCAAAACATTACTTTTAAATATCATATCCTCAAAACTAAGCTGTAAAATGAAAACATAGATTAGCTTATTTATTTGTATTGTGTTACTATTCACTAAAATGAACAACAAAACCCATCATTTAATAAAAATGAACACCAAAACTCATACTTAGATTGTTAAAATGGCTATTTTTTTTAAACATTATTCAAGATCATTTTATTGTTTTTGAGCCTATAAATTATATTACATAACAAAACATATTTAAACATCTTTTTATCATGCGTGAAACAAAACTAAGCCAATATTAAATTAATTTAACAATCTTACTTTTCAATTTTCAGATTGTGCTCAATATTATTGATTTAAATGCGATTTAACGATAGCAACATTCCAATAAAAAATAAATGTTCCCCAGCTTAGGAATCTCAATTTAAATATAATATGACCAGCATCCATAGAGAAATATTCATCCAAAGAGACAATTGTGATGTGTACGGACCAACAAATAAAGATTGAGTTATTATTTTTTATCTCAAGAGATATATTTTATTTAGAGATTTACAGCTATGCAGCAAATAACGATTTACATGGTGATTAAACAAAGACTAAAAATCTGATAATACTCTGTGAAAATCGGTGAAAATCGGGTTTTCGTGGAAAAACCCTATTTTTCCCGACATCCTGGACTCCTGACCGTTAAACTGAGTGGTTCTTTGTCAAAATCTGTTCAGTCATTTCCTCGTAATTTCTATTACCGGAAACGGGATTATCAAATTATATATAAGGATTAGGTCAGATTGTAGCGTTTATTGAAATAACCACTACAAGAAAAGATTAAAACATCATAGAAGCACTGGTGAAGTAATACAAAGGTGGACTTACCATGCCCCATCGCCCTATGTTGTTGTTATTACGTCTCCCGAGCCGGCCTCCCGAACTACACTCCACTATAAACTTTGTGCTAAGACTGACTGAATGAAGCACGGAGTTCAAGTCGGCGCAAGGTGTCATGGGAAAAATAGTGTGACGTATGATACCCGAGACGTCAGTGAGCGATAGAAACGTTTAGTCTGGATCATTCTCCATGCTCCACCACGCTTCTCGAACCGTCCTTTCGCGTCTAGATGTTCCGTCCCTCTTATGTCATGTGTTGTGTTTCTCCTTTATTTTGGCGTTTCCCCTCTCCCCCCTCTCTGAGCTAAAATATTGGCATAAATACTGGTGTAGAATAGATGAATAATTACTCTTGTCTGGACTTCCTCCAGGAACACGTTGGTGTTCAGGATGAATACTAAAGGTATAAAATTCTCTTTCGGCAATTGTGTATCAAAATTCCCTTTTGGCTAACATTTGAAATTTAATGAACAAGTCCAATCTTTCAAATAGAAACATAGCATTATTGTTGTTGTCTTGTAGACACGGAGGCCCCTTCCGGGTTGTGTCTAGTAACATTTGGTAATATCATGGAAATGTCGAATTTTTTATGGTTAAATTTACAGCCTGTTTGGCTTAAGAAAATTTAAATCTACTTAGAATAATTTTGCGGGAATTAATGTTCCTTTGTAGAATGTAGGCTAAAAATCCCCTTTTGGGTTTTTGTCAGCATTTATAAATATTGTAGAAAAGCTAACCTTTTATTCAAAAGACAAAATTATAGTCTGTGCGACTAAGAAAAATGTAATTTGTATCTTTAAATATTGATTTGGTTCTTTTCTCTACGTAATTGTTTTTGATAATTTGTGAGTAAGAGATAGTTGAGTTACTGCTAGATTAAAGCAGAGCGTTGCCTTTTCGCAACTTGACCATTGTTGACTTAGAGCCTTCAGCTCACTTGTTAGATTTAGTCTTTTTTGGTAAAGTCTTTAATACTTTAAAAGTTTACATTTGTCGTTTTTACGACTTGAACTATTGATGATTGAGACGATCATTGAAGATTTAGATTATTATGAGTTTATAATATAATGTTCACATATATATATACCCTTTTGTACCATATTTAAAATATCCAACTTTTTATATATAAATAAAATACCTAATACTGTTACCTATTCTTTATGTTGCATACGTACCCTTGTTTTACCTAATGATGGGAAGTTTTTTTTAATGGCAAATATTTGAAACATTTCTAATAATAAATATTTGTAGAGCGGGTTCGCGGAGACAGAACTCAAATGGACCAGTGTACTGTCCATTTGTTTTATGTTGGTCCTATTAGCTCCTCTGAAATATTTTGTCTTTTTTTATCTTTTGAATTTTCTACAAAAGTTATTGTTTTTGTTGTTGTGCACCAGCCTTAATTCGTCGTTGAATTAAGGGGGTGTCTACAGGATCTCCTCCAAGTATTCCTGTTAGTTCCTGCTCCGTAGTATGATGTCATCAAACATTAAAAATAATATTTATATTCTGAGATAAAGGAGCTTTTAACAGGTGCGATTAACGAATGTTGTGAATACGCAACTGTGTGAGTTCTGATATCGAGCATCTGACTCATTGCCGCCATATAATCACTGCAGCAAAACCGTTGATCAAGAATGTTTGATTGACTGAAATTTTGTAATAAAATAAAATAATACAGTAATAATGTAGAAGTAAGCAATCAATAATGCCTTACAATATTTTGTTATAGTAAGCTATGTTCTTTTAACAGTTTAACATTATTGTAATTTTCTTTTTTTTAATAAAATTTACAACGTACGATATTATTAAAATATTCATTTAATACAATTGCTTCAATAATAATCACGTTATGTATTAAACTATGTGTTTTTTATTATTATTTAGAACATTATAGGATGCTGCAAAAATGCAACGGCGTCAGACTCATGTTATTTTTTTGAACGTCATTCTCTGAATTTAACCTCTAACAAACCCTCGTATCTCAACTGAGACCAAGCCCTTGATTGAGTAAAATTGTAATTTTTGAATGAATATATGAATAGGCAAAAGATAAAGAAAATAAGTTATTGTAATCGATATGCCCTAAATTTGGGAGTTTGTTTAGCTTAACATTGTAATGTTGCGAATTGCAAGTGACAGAACGATTATACGCAGTGGTTATTAATAGGTGGCCCACGGGCCATATGCAGCTCGCGAAGGATGCTAGTCTAGCCCGCGGTAAATAAATAAACTTAAAAATATATATACCTATACTATATGTATAACCCAACAACGCTGACAATTCACCATCGATTTTAGGGGGTCACTCTGCCCGTTTTGAGGGCTACGTGGGCTAAGATGCCGGATCGTCGAGAATGTGTGTTGGGGTTACCATCGTGACTAAGGTACCGGGGTTCATAGCCGTGTAGGACCACCTAGAGTGTCAGTCAGGTCATTGGTTATTTTTTTCTTTATTATACTTCGTTCTGTCACTAGTTCTTAATTTACCAAACCTTTCCTTCATCTCTGACAAGACGTGTATTAATCACAACTTGTGAATGTGTGGACTGCCAGGCCTACACCGTGGTTCGGATTCCACGTTAAACGGTAGGACCTCCATTTCATCTCACAATCACCCTACCATTACACATTAGCGTGTGTACAACCCAAACGGGTAGTAAGACGTGGTGATAATAATTATGATTAAAGCAGTTTAATACACTGAAACCAATGTCAATTCACGATTGCCAGAACTTTTATTTTTAACAAGACACTGAACCAACCATCTCTAGGCTTGATAAGCACCCACAAAATTCAAGCCCTTGTTCTTTAATCTTTTCTCCAATTTCTATTTGGAACACTCTTAACACATTTACTTGACCACTAAATCACTTTTTGTTGGGCTTATAATTTACATTTGAACTAAAAATTCGTAATCATCAATTTTCCCCCCCGAATGTCTATAGTTTTTGTAATTATATTTTTTATTTTTTATTTTATAAACCTAAATTTATGGTGTCAGAAACTGTGTCAACCTCTATTTTTGCCGTCCTGGCATGAATGGTCCATCCCTGATCTGGTGTCACAAGAAATGCTGAAAACAACAAACCATTGTGAAGATATAGTTGGGAACTACTCACAGATAGGAGGAATAACATTCAAAAGAAGGCTAAGGACAAAATACATGCAGTCAATTCTTAATACTATACATTCTGTATCTTATATATTGAAATATTAAGATGAGAAACTATAATCCAATCCTAAACGTTTTATATTTAGCATCACGTCTTAATACCTGTACTACACGCACCTATACGTGTTTGTCGCACTCTAACAAGATTACAAATTCAGACTTTTCTTTAATAAAGGGCTGAGAAAGGCCAAAGAGGAATGAAAAAACAGGATAGTGCAGAACTTGATGAGATGTAGCGCTATGTTGGTCTTGTAGGTAACTTTGTACAAACGTGTACACAACATTTTATTTGGGAAACCTGGAGAAACAAGACCCTTTGGTAGGTCAAAACAACGATAGGAGGATTATGTTAAAATGTATTTGATGGAGGTTTGGTGTAAGACCATGGATAGGGTTTGATGGCGTTCTTACGTTCTGGTGGTCATGAACCTTCGAGATCACCAAGGCCAAGGGGTTGGTTGGTTAGTAATAATTTTTCTCCCTATTTATCTTAATGAAAGAAACGCTCTTTATCAACCCTTAGAAAAGCTTCCACGATTGTAATTATAATTATCATTTGAACACAATAATGTGAGAGTGTGTTAGATTTGTATTGTTTGGTGTCATAGTATAAGTTACAAATAGTTTAAATATAGAATTCATTACTAAATAAGATTGGACAGTTTTAAGTATTAAAATGTCAGCTTACTATCACTAAAACTTGCTAAAAGAAATCGTGTGGGGTCAACTTATAAATATATATGTATTGGTGAATATTGAGGGAAGAAGTAGCTAAAACAAATAAACTTGTGAGCCAATCGATTTTTCCGAAGTAAACCAACACTGTAAGATACTCCTTTCCTTCATAAACTCAATTCGACAAGAATCTGTTGTTTTCATTCATTTTCCCGCGTTGCAAATGTTAGGACTGCCGTTCAACCTTCACCATCTTCCTTTACACAAATTCTTTATTGGAAGTCGTTGCCCTTCCAAACATTCATTTCGAAGGCTACAAACATAAAACGAGTTTCATGAGTTAGTCTAACATCAAAAGCTGTTTTCTGTTTGTTTGTATAAGTTTCATGAACTTAATTCTTTAAATTAAAGTGGTAGTTTTAAAATAAATTGACATACACATAGATTGGACACGAAAAAAAACCCCTAAGATCAGCCCAATCTGTTTTGTTGGTGATGAGAAGGCCGGAGTTCAAATCTTAGACATGTATACAGAGGATGTTTTTCCTAAATGGATTTCTACTGCCCATACACGCAAATGCAAGCACAATTTCTATATCTTCACTATCCATCAGACTTACGATACTTTTTCATATTCATTATTGTTTCCAGGCTATGGACTGGGTCAGTTTTTATTCAAGCTATAGGCCATGTTTTCCACTACCAGCTTGCTAGGAACGTCGTAGCTTCATATGCCTTATAATCTAACTTGAGACTAGAACAGACACAACATCCAGTCCCCAGCTGTTAATTCCTCACTGTGAAAGGGTAAACCCATATTTCATCAATGATAAGTGTTTTGACCATGCCGGGAATCAAACCCAGGACCCCTAGCTCACTATACAGACACGCTACCAACTGAGCTAAGGTGTCGAATGAGTCTTACTATAAGAATTTAGTTAGTTTCAGAAAGTCTGGAATGAGAGTGAGGGTATTTGTAAGCCACGATGAAAAATAAATAAATAGCTAATTTATGTACTCGTAAATATTTTCCAAAAAACCTTAAAGAATAGAGCTTGCGTCTTTTCCATTTGGTGCTCATCGACAAACCATGTGTTCTGCACCGTTAATAACACTTTCATAAACGTCAAGGAGGTGCTATTTCCCGTCAAACGGCGTCAATTATCTTAAAACTTACAAGTAAATCCTGTAGTAATACTAGCTATACAGGAGAAGTGATACTCTGTAGTCATGACCGGAGTCTAGGGTGGCGCTGTTGGCTGAACGTAGTGGTGAACAGGGGGAGGCTGTTTTATTTGAGGCATTCCTGTAGGTCTGTAGCTACAGACGCTGGAGTCTAGGGTGGTGCTGTTGTCACAGACAAATTTTCCCTTTTTCATTACGTTGATATGCTTCCAACTTTCCAAATAAATGTATGTTTCCTTGAAGAAAATGTGCCCAGGATGATTCATTTATACCTTGATCATGTTTATTTGAGATATTTGACACTTGCTGGTATTTATGATTGAATCTGCGGCAACCTTTAAATTAAAGAAATTATTTTCTTTCATTTCAACAATATTGAAGGGCTTAGATACCTTTACAGATCTGACTAAATTATGTAAGTCAGTAGGTACAAAACTGGTACAGAACCTTTTCCTTTTCTCAATCAGAGCCAAATCACGGTAACAACTTAAGAAACTGTGGCCACTTACTAGAAATCTTTGAGTTCTCTCTTTGAACTGACCGATCTGTACTAGGAACATCATCAAAAAAACAATGGTGCTGTTTTTATTCTGCACCGCGCAGTTATCTGACTAGAGGACAAGTTTATCCTTTTTAAAAATATCAACAAGATGAATAAAAGAGGATCCGATCTCATTACTGCCTCTGGCAGCAACTGTCTCATCTCGAATACAAATGTAGGTCTGGTCTGTATCCCCAATATGAATTCCTAGGTTATAGCGATTCAATTGACGGGAATAGTACATATTACTGTGCGTTAAATTAAGCACAAGCAAAACTCGTTCAAGGTTATGGATATCATAGATATCTCACAATTTGGGAACCAACTGTTGTATTAATAATTGGCCATGATTTGCAGTGTACCAGTAGCGTATTCACCGGGTATGCTAGTCCTGCGCTGCATACCCATAATGATATATACTAGTTTTTTGTTTAATTCAATGCTGTCCATGCGAACTGTGTAAATACTAATGTTTAAATTTTTAATAAATATACATGTAATTACTTATTAATTTAAAAAATAATATTAGTTCATATTCCAAGAATATTGTGTTTTAAGTAATTCTTCTTCCAAAAGGCTCTTCTTCACACAATAAGAAGCCCAGGGCCTGCTGCTTGGAAACCGCAATGCAAGCTAGGGAGGTTCTAATGACCTTGCCCAATGTCTAGGGGGTTGCAACACATTCCTTTCCACTCCCCCACAAGTAATTGGCCAATGAGTTCGGGTTTTTACACCCCAGGTCATGCTGTTCATGTGTAGTAAGCCAAGCATTGTGACAACTATTGAAAAAAGATTCAAGATCACAATGTTTATTTATTAAGCTAATTTAGTATCGTTTAGGTAAAATTAGATTTTATATATAAATATATAAGTATATATATATATATATATATAATTAATTGTAAAATAATAGAATACGTATCAAGATTTAAATTATACATTAATTAAATACATTGAGTTATGTTTAGGCATTCTAGTCACATGTATTATCATGTATTTGCAAACACATTTAACCATTCTTTCAAATTTAGGCATTTCAGTACTGGTAGTAAGGGGAAAGGGTGGAAGGGCGGGTGACGAGGCTAGTTGACGGTAATTCTTGTTTTTCTTTAGTAGAAAGGATTCGTGTGGTTCTAATAGTGTTCTTTTAATTTTCGTTTTACATTAACGACTTATTAGTCATTGTGATTTTATATAATAATACATCAAAGAATCCCAAAAGTCAGGAGTGTGATTTCACCATTTCAAGATGATTTAGAAGGAAAAGGTAAAATAAAATAATATTTTCATATAATTTACTTAATCAGTGGCACCCAGCCATTTACTTTGGGGGAGGCATTCAATCAATGTTGTAGCAAGAATGAAATTTTGATGGAGCGAGCGAGTTTGATCTTGCACAGCCTCATAAGCCCTGAATGCCGAGAACATTTATGAATATTAAAATATTTTATAATTATTTAGAGTAGTTTTATAGTAATTAAGATATTTAAGTAATGCAAATGGTATCGAAGTTATTATTTATATGTTTTTTATTGTTAATTTTGTGTGTAACGGTAAACCTTTTAATATTAGGCTCAATCCTGAATCCTGGTAATAAAATGTAGTCCGTACATTCGACACATCTTCAATGCTAAATATTTTAGTTATACTTCCTATTATTTAAATTTCTATTAACATTATTTGTGGTGTTGGGGAAAGGGGGGGTAAATACCCTGTTTGCCCCTCTCCCCCTTGGGTACAGTACATCACTGCTTATAGCAACAAATATGTGTAGATCTCTTAGCAATAAACCAATGACGTAGCGATCGAGTATTAATATTCCGAGATAATCTCCCCTACGTTAGTCGAGTTTACGCATCTAAATAGCTTCTGGAGAGTAAATTCTCAAGTTGGGAGACTCGTTTGTTTCCAAGCAGCATTGTGTGAGATAAGTTAGGCTTTAAGAAATAGTTTTAAATTGCAAAGTGAGTTGGACAATCCACCTGATTCCCTCTCACCAAGATCTGATGGACGCTTGGTACCACTTCAGTTTACTCTTTTTATGATTTTTTGCTTTGAGCATTGCTGATTGTGTGCTTTTAATTACACTAGGCTAATTGAATAGGATCTGTCTTTCTTATTCATTCAGAAATGTGCCCATACCACTCTTAGCACCGACATTAATATTTACTTAAATTTCTAACCATGTAGACATCATTACAATTTGAGGACCGCCTTTGTGGTTTAGTGGTCAGAGGTTCTGGCTACAGACCCAGAGGTCCCGGGTTTGATTCCTGGCGCGTCCAGATTTTCTGAGAAGTCTTTACATATTATATGAGAAGCAGAACCACTTTTTTATATACACACATCTTCAAATATTTCCCTTGACATTCTTGGACAACGGTGGTTGAGGGTCCTCGGACCTCAAATCCCCCCTGCAACTTTTATAGTACAGCATACCTATTAATTTTTCTCAGATACGCCACTGCTATCGGCAGAGATAAATTGTATTAAATAATCGCCAGATAATTGGTTAGTAAAATTCTTCAGATAGAACAAACGTTATTTACTATTATATCTGTAGCGGATAGCTGTAGTGACCATTTTGCGAGTGCAATGAGCGTACCCACCTCTGTAACTGGAATGTGGAAAGAGGGGGTTGGGGCGCACAGGTGCAAATAGCCAGGAAGAAAAGCAGTCTTCCTGTGAGTGAGTTTGGGGCTGGTCGTATCAAACTAGAGTCGTGGACACGGTTACCAATTATCGCACGTGTATATATTGATGTATAACAGTTGTACCAATGGCTGTACTCAAGTATATATATAATTTGTAAATAGTAGAACACGCTACAATTGGTGGCAGCAGTGGTTATTGTAAATTCGAACTAAAATGGCAGAAATGTGTGCAATACCAACCGTATACACTGGTTCTGGTGATTGGTGTGAGTGGCTATTTCAGTTCCAACTGGCGGCAGAAATAAATGGTTGGAGTGATCAAAAAAAAGTTTGTTCATGGGTATGTTCCTCTCGGAGGTAGCTCTGAGTGTGTACAGAGACCTGCCAGATAGCGAGAGAAAAGTATGGGCAACATTAGTGGAGTGGTTAGGGGACAAATTTAATCCCTTTGAAAGAACAGAACTTGATAAATTACAGTTACAAAACCCAACTAGGGATTGGCGAATCGCTACTGGAGCTCGCTACGAGCTTAAGAGCCCTCGCGGCTCGCGTATACCCGACTGTAAATAGCGAAGCTAGGGACGAATTATCGCGGGACCAGTTCTTGGTAGCTCTCGGGAGTGATATAAGACTCGTGTGGTAAGAGCGGCCTAAGATGCTAGACGCTGCTGTGAGTTTGGCTCTTGAGTTGGAAGCTATAGGTCAAGTGGAGGCAGCCGATCGCGTGTGTCGAGTATCCGC